>VZTU01021987.1:0-17780 GCA_013400835.1 Zapornia atra | reverse complement strand
CCAGACCCCCCGGCCTGGTCCCCCGCAAAGTCACAAGTCCCTTGGCAAACCTGCTGAGGCGTGGATCAATCTTCACAGGGCATAGTGGTCTCTGCTCCCCGTCCTCATCCATGGGCTTCGGGGGGACACCCGTTTCACCATGGACTCCACCACGAGCTGCAGGGGAAACTTTCTCTTCACATTCTTCATCCCCCCCCTCCTGCGGGCCTGGCCTTGGAATCTGTGCAGCTTGTTACATCTTCTCACTCCCGCTCCGGTGGCAAAGTGCGCCTGCCAGCAGTTTTTTTTCTCCTATATGTGATTCACAGAGGCGCTGTGACCAGCTCTGATAGGCTTGGTCTCAAATTTGGCCTTGACTGTACCAGTGTTTTTCAAAACATGGGGCTTGCAGAAAGCTGTAACTGCAGCTTGCAAGAGCCACTGAAGCAGCAGTTACACCAAACTACAACACTCCAGTCCTTCAGTGGTCTTTGTGGCCTTTAATCAGGCTCATTCCAGTATGTCCCTTCCTTGTACTGGGGAACTCAAACCTGGACACAGGACTTCAGAGAAATAGAGCAGAAGGATAACCTCCCTCAACTTGTTGGCAACACAGAATTCAGTACATAGTACCACCTAATTGTTCTGTGGTTCAGACTCTAAAAGAAATGATTGTGATACCACCTAGAACTGCAAAGCCATTAATGTCACTCGAAAAATATTACAAAACAGAACAACTTGTTCTAGATACATTTCAGCAGTAGCATGCTTTAAGCAGTGCAGCATAACTCACTGTGCTATTATAGTACAAGATAGACTAGGCTGAGGTTTCCAAGGCTAGAAAGAATAGCATGTACTGATTTATAGCTGTTATGTACCTAAAACTGTCCTTACTCTAATAGGTCCCTCAAAATGACTACTGAGTTTGTAAGTAAATGGCACCTGCAATGACTTATGTGGCATTCAGTACCAGAAGCTGTCAGATAAATACTACAATATTCTTAATTCATGAGATTATTTTTGCTTTCTTTCTGATTAATGTCTGCCATATTTTCATATCATGCCAAAATGTATAAACAATACAATCACTTTTCAACAAGAGATGGATTTTCTACTATGTTTCCCAACCATCTCAGTGCTTCTAAGATAAATCATACAAACACTTCTGAAAATAGTAATACACAAGGACCTCTAGGTCCCTTTCTCCTATGCTGCTCTCCAACAGGTCACTCCTCAACCTATACTAGTACCTGGGGTTCTTCCCCAGACACAAAACTCTACACTTAATATGCCTAGAGACAGCTCCAAGAATAAGTTGTTCCATCACCTTTCCAGGGATGGAAGTGAGGCTGACTAGTCTGTAGTTACCTGGGTCCTCCTTCTTGCCCTTTCTGAAGACTGGAGTAACATTTGCTTTCCTCCAGTCCTCAGGCACCTCTCCTGATTCCCAAGATTTACAAAGATGATGGATGGTGGCCTAGCAATGACTTCTGCCAGCTTCCTCAGCACCCTTGGGTGCATACTGTCAGGACCCATGGATTTATGGATGTCAAGATTACTTAATTAATACCTGACCCAATCCTCATCAACCAAGGCAAACTCCTCATTTATCCTGACTTCCTCTGGGACCTCAGGGGTCTAGGGCTCCTGAGAACAGTCTAACTGCAGTCTCCAGCAGTGTAGACAGAGGCATTCAGAGACAGAGAAGGCATTCAGTAACTCCACCTTCTTAGTATCCTCTGTCACCAGGGCACCCACCTCATTTCAACAGAGGGCCTACATTGCCTCCAGTGTTAATTTTGTCTGCAGTGTATTTGAAGAAGCCCTTTCTGTTGTACTTGACCTACCTTGGAAGGTTTAATTCCAAGGAAGCCATGGCTTTTCTAGTTGCCTCTCTACATGCTCTGACTTATATTCCTCCCAAGTGGCCATCCCCTCCTTCCATGACCTATAGACTCTCTTCTTCCACTTGAGTTTGCCCAGCACTCCCCTGTTTAACCATGCAGGTCTTCTGGCTCACTTTATTGATTTCCTACCTGTTGGGATGCTCTAATCTTGAGCTTGGAAGAAGCGGTCCTTGAATATAAACCGACTACCATAGGACCCTTTTCCTTCTAGTAGCCTGTCCTATGGGATTCCCCTAGCAATTGCCTGAAATGCCAAAGTTGGCCCTGCTGTCCTACTTGATATTCTCTTCCTACTGCATAAGATCCTGAACTCCGCCATCTCATGGTTGCTGCAGCCAAGTCTACCCTCAGCCTTCACCACTTCAACAAGAACATCCTTGTTAGTGAGTATAAGATCCAGCAGTGCTCTTCTAGTTGGCTCAAATAAATGAATGAATGCATTTATCTAAAGACTTCTCAAGCATAAAGAGCAAGTGACCAATAAGCAAGTAAAATTGTGTTTCCTGTTACACATTAATATAAATACATATATAAATATTATATATTAATTTAGACAACATAATTAAAATGCTCATAATTCCAGATAACAAATTGTCATGTTAGAAGGTAAAGCTATAGATCAGTAGAGGCTTGCTAACAGTGTCAGTTACATCTCTGTGATTTCTACCCCTTTAAAAAAGCTCACTGCAGCTAGTCTGGTCTCTCTCCTCCTGGTGCAAGGTAGAAAGGATGTATGGGTAGGAATCTGGGCTACAGAAAAGCATTGGTAGAAGGCAGGCTAAGCTTTTCACTCCCAGTGGTGAGAGAAACTCTGGGATCTGAGCAGTTACATTGCTCTGTCTTCCCCTCTAAATATGTCCTGCAACCAGGATCACCATGTAGGAGGAATGTCCAGAATGCACATCGAGGAACCCCTCAGAACAGCAAACAGTGGCTATAGAATGCCAAATGTAAGAAGTGTAAGACAGCCAGGGAGGGAGAGGACAACGTTACATTTTCTTCTGGCATTCCCTCTGTATCTGTATCATCTTTTCACTCGTATCAAAGACTTCCAGTTTAAGATTTTAAAAGTTGAGGCAGAACCTCAACTCCTGACTTGAGTCAAACATGCTACAGTTGAGCAGAAAATTTAATAAAAGTTGTAATTATCTTAAGCAGAAGCACTTGAAACTAACCTCAGTAAAATGTCAGAGGTAATGTAAGAAAGTCAAAGAAGAAGGGGTAGTAACAATTATCAGACAGAATGACACAATTCTGAACAGGGCCTTTCATTGTGTTGGTGTAGATAAATGTCAACAAGTAGAAGAATAATCATGGCAGTATTGGAAAAACCATTATAGATGGTAGCCATAAAATGATGGAATTATTTTATTGAGTACTATTGTGTGACTACACTTTCTACTTCTTCATTCACTGGGGCATATAATGTACCTTAAAAATGCAAGATCCATAGTAAAACATTGGTCTTACACTAAATATGCACTAACTAAAGCTGTAGTGTTGCTTACACATTTGCAAATGAATTGCAGAAGTCAAAAAGAGAAAAGTCCTTTCTTCCTTTTTCCAATTGAAAGATCATTTTTCTTGGGAGCTTGTCTTAGAAATGAACAAAGATCAACTCTGTTCATAGCACATAAGCACTTTTATTGTTTTTTGTGGAAAAAAAATCCACACAGATTGCAGATAGTGCTGAAAAACCTTGCTCTGCATTTATACAATTAAATCCTTGCTGATTTGTCTTCATTCATGTTATAGGGTGATCCTGGTGAGGGATTGCCAGGACCCCCTGGACTACCAGGCCCCACAGGACCATCTACTCCTTCCAGAGGATTAGTGAGTATTTGGTTTCTCTGTCAATGAGCTTGGCTTGTCATAGAGGAATCCAGAACTAAATAGGAGGTTTTTCTCTGGGAAAGTAGCCTGACTGGCACAGAAATAATCATATTTTCTACAACACTCATGCAGAAATGCAAATAAGTGTCTGGCTAAAGTGTGTGAGCAACATAATTTACATAGACATGCAATATTCCCATTTTAAAAAGCCAGCCTGTGTGTGTTCTCTCCTGAGCAAAAATAACAATATATGGGAGAGCAAGAGTTTTCTCAGAAAGGTTTTATAAGCCTGAATTATTAATTTCTTCCTGTTACTGAACACAGAAATAGTTTGATAGTCACTTACATTTGCTGTCATTATATACTACAACACATACCAGCATGGTGACAGTGTTCATATTTTAAATGACTGGTACTCAGGCAATGTTAAAGAAATTCAGATTTATCTCTCTTCTTTACTTGGACCTTTCCCATTGTTTCCATGAGGATACATGTGTATGCAGCTGGAAAAGGAATCTGGCCTGAATTTTCAATTCATAGTGTGGGAGCTGATTTTGGATGTAGACATGGTCCACCACCCACAGAAGTCCTGTGGTGGACTTTTAAACAAAACTATCTATCTGTTACACTGAGTCTTGTGAGTATTTAACAAGACACTGTGCAACATATTCCAGTGACCAGAAGGGATTATGTGCTCCCCTGATCTAGGGTATGCTAAATTACACCAACCCATTTCTGTAGCATAAAAATAGACCAACAGTGTTTTGAAGGGCTGCCTCCACTGATACTGACTTCAAGAGACCAGCCAGTCAGCTCCAGATCACTAGGACAAGATGCTCCAGTCCAACAGCTTTTCTTACCTGAAAGCCAGCCCTCCAACTATAGCAGTGAACACCAAGTTCTGCACCACCTTTCCGTTCTCATTGTCTGTGATAACAAGTATCAAGGTATTTTATTCTGGAGTGAAGCAAAAGAAGGCTCAGAGCAGCCAGGAGTGCATCCCTGACTCCTGGACTTTTGAAACATTAGCTTTGATACCATTATAACTGATTCAGGTATTGGTTCTCTGTGTATTTTGGCCTATCGTTTACAATGTATGCACAGCTATGAAAATCCTCAAGGACCTGAAATAGGAATCTGTAGTTAATTTACTTTTATATGAAATGACATTATTTCATTTTAAATGTGGTGGAACTCAAACACATAGAAAAGTAATATTCTGTAATATAGGAATAAGGTTAGAAGCTGCAGAAGCTTGAATCTATGAAATCATAGAGAAGTACAACTAGATTTTGATACTAAAACCAAACAGGTTTTCTAGCACAATATTTTAGAAAATGCTTTATTATATTATCTTCTTTTCATAAAATGCCACTTTGGATTCCAATTGTGGGAATCTCAGAATCTGGCTTTTGAACTGCATTTTAGGTTATTCTGGATGTTGACATGTATCTTTCCAAAGTAAAATTTGTCTCAGATATTGCTTCATTTTCAGCTCACTTAAGCAGTCACATAGGATGTGCCTCCTGCAGGACTGTTACCACTGTAGGTAAATACAGATGTTATCATGATATATGATTGTTATCATCTGCAGGTAAATATAGACCTGAGGGTCCACTAAATAAAATCATATGAAACCCCAGAACCATGACTGAAATGTTTTTGCTGCATTATAATTTATTTCACCAGTGCCAGTCTGCTGCAAGGATATTGACTATAACTGTATTTGCAGTAATTGGCAAGCAATATTTTCAGCTGTCATTTTTAGAAGTGGTATTTTAAAATGGAATTCTCCTAATTTCAGAATAGACTGGAACCTGAAGAATCGGGTTCTGGAGAAATTAGTGGAGAGACTGAGATTTTAAAAGTAAGTATATATTGATGTTTATTTCTCATTAGCATAATAAAGAGCTTTAGTTTACACGTCCAGGTTGTACAAAGTCCATTTCACAATGCAAATTTTGTACATGCATAATCCACAGCATCCAGAGATGCTTTGTAGGGTTTAATTTCAAGATCTGAAAAGTGCATGCAAGTGGGGAAGAAATGTGAGAAAGGAAGAGGACAACAAAGAAAGAATTGCAAGAGGACGTTTTTAAATGAGAAAATGCTTTAATGTAATTCTGATAAGAGTAAAGAGGAGATGGGAATGATACTATTCTTTGGTTGAGGGTTGTTGGCTTTTTTGGAGGGAACCTGTTATAAAAAATAAGCATGTTTTCATTAAATACTTTACACTGCAATTTCCACTGTTAATCCATTTTTATGGTTATTTGAACTTCCTTGTCCTTGTTTTTGTGAAGAATTGTAAACATTTATATCAAGGCTGGTAAGCAGAGAGATATGCTTAGTGAAAGTTTGTAAGATTTTGATGCACAGGTTTCTGAGTGAGGGTCTCTGGGCTGTGTAACAGCCAGACTTCTGCCATTGGGAAGGAGTAGTCATGCCAGGCAAACCTGAATCTTGGCCATTAGTTAAACAGGGACAGTTAAAGCAGTTGTTGCCTTAAGAGGTTCCCCTCATCCTGAATGTGTCTATCTCAGCTTCAGAAAGAGCTTATATGGCTTGTGAATCTACTAAATTAATTAATTTTGCAGACATAATGTTTAGGAAAGTCAGCATCAATTTCAGTTCACTTCAATGGGCTTTGCTATAACATGCAGCTGCTTTACGAGCTTTCAGCTGTGCTCAGGATCAGCAGACTGCAGGAACAGAGCAGAACAAGTGGGATGATGAGTGCTGGTTTAACATTTTAGCTTTATCACTCTTAGCATTATGTGCCAACAGCCTCAAGTAAACTTTGTTTTAGGGGCTGAATTGGTGTGTTGGTCTTGTGCTTTCCCTTCACAGAGAGATAGCACTCAGATGAGCACGGCTCTGGATGTAAAATGGGACATCTGGACTGTTTTTTTTTACAGAGAAGAGGTTTTATTTCCTTTTATTTCCTATACATACTGCGCAGAACAATATGTCTCTTTTCGGGAAAAATAACATCAATTAACTAGAACTTGCTGTCAGATCTGGAATTATTTTGTACATTTTATTTTCTTCTTGAGCCTCTTATTATTATCTCTAGACAGTCAGCTGGATCTACTTTTACCATGTTCCTTTTGAAAATCCAAGTAATAATCTGTAAAACATGTATTGTGGCTGCAAATAATGTGGGTTTTCATTCAGAGAACTAATCAGATACATGATGAATCAGGCAATATATTACAGTTAGGAACAAATGTTAGGAAAATGAGAAGTCAAATGACTGAAGATGAGAAGACATAAATGAGGCAGTTTTTACTTATCCATCTAGATGAAGTGAGAGATATCATCTTTTCTGCAGCCTGCAGGCTGGAGCATTTCCACCCTTTTGATTAAAGCTGCTTCATCAGTAGTGCTGCAGCCTTCTGAGGAATGAAATCCCTGGATGCCTGCCTCCTGTGAACTCCAGAATGTTATAGCATTCTGAGGCCTTTGTTTTGTAACACGTATAGTGATATTTTTCATTCTCTCTTACTGATTTCTGGCTCAAGATTTCTTATCAGTTTCTTCTTTCCTCCAAAGTGCTGAATACCTTATTACCAAGGCTCTCCAGGAGGGAATACATGCTGAATGAATACATAGCTAGTTGTCATGCCTAATTTAAGAGACTAGTGCTCTACATAGTCAGGTGAGCGCTTGGAATAGCTCCCTGCAAAGGGCTTTGTTGACAGTACTGAAAATTCACCACGACCAACTTCCCAACAGAATCCTGTAGATGACTCTAAGCCAGAATTAAAGCCTTCTTGCCTTACCCAAAATTTCAAACTGTGTTTGCCTGCTAACGCAGTCAATAACAAGGGTGGATTTGCATATGAAAGAGAACATTTGCAAACATACTGTTCTCCTACAAAAACCTATTTCATTCACTTTATTAAATTTAAATAGATTTGCTCATGTCCATACAGGATCGATCTTTGAAGCAGAGGCCATTTTTACAGCACTAAGCAGAGTCAGGTCTTGACTATGAATGCAGATTCTCAGTGCTCCAGCAATAGCATGGAGAAATCGTTTGAAATGAGTAGGGGAAAAAAATAACCACTTCCCTCTATTCAGTGGTCCCTTTATTTCATCTTAGTTCAGTTTCTTGAATCTAAGACATTAGATTATCTCTGAGGTCTTTACTGAGAACTGACACAGAATTTGTTGGTTTGTAACTTCCCTCTTGCTGTTGCGTGCCATGAGGCGGCACAATTCAGAGAGCAAGGGCAGAGGAGGTCGGTGTGACCCTATGTAAGGAGTGTATCTGTGAACCTAACATTGGTTCTAATGAAGCAGAAGGGAGGATAGTAACCCAAGGTGAGGGTTTTATGAACCTGAACAATCTATGTGAGCTTTTGTTGTACCATGTATATGCAAATGAACTTGCCCAGGGCATTTCTAACAATGCTGTTGATTTATCCAGGGTCTTCCTGGGCCACCCGGCCCTCCAGGACTGCCTGGTCTTCCAGGAAAGCCAGCACCTGATTCAGGTGTAGGACCTTCTGGGTCACCAGGGGAAGATGGCACTTCTGGTGAACAAGGCCCTGAAGTAAGTACCCATTTGTGCACAAATATTAATGGGATTTTTTCTCCTACAACACTAAGTTCCAAGGCTTACAGTCTGTATAATTCTTAATAATAATGTAGAATATTTTTAATTAAAGAGCTTGGATTTTATGCACATTTTTAAACAAACAAAATAATAATCCAAACACTAAATAAACCTCTAGTTAACCA
Organism: Zapornia atra; assembly: GCA_013400835.1. NCBI lineage: Eukaryota > Metazoa > Chordata > Aves > Gruiformes > Rallidae > Zapornia > Zapornia atra. The sequence continues at coordinate 9,312 of VZTU01021987.1, read as the reverse complement.
AAGGACATTATTCCACAGCAAGATGTACATTCAGCAGACATAAGTTGTTGCATCTAGACCATAATAAATACAGCATAAGGATGCTTTTGCCAACACAAAATATGGCTAAGGATTATTTTTCCTGTGGTGCTTTCAGGAAAATGAAGTTTCCTTATTCACTTACATTATCTGTAGGGTTTTTTTAGCATAAATAGAATTCTTCTCTTTCTTCAACTCTCTTCCTACATTTTCTTCAAGTAGGTAGAAACACTTATTCCTATGGACATGTGAAATACAGTACTACTGTTAAAAAGGTTGCTAAAAGTTTGGTCGTTACTTATTTCTTAATAAATCCTCAGTAAAGTAAGTGTTTTTTCAGAGAAGAAAACAATTTTTTTCAGCTCCGTTAATCCTCTCTGGAACTATATCTACAAATATGGTTCCTTTATTCCCTACCAACCATGTGCCAGTAGCAGTTGTTCTTGGGACAGATTTGATCTATATGTTCATGTTGCCTCAAAGTGGGGATTTTGCTTCATCCAAGCTAAAGATGTGAAGAGCCCACTGTTTAGTTGAAAAGAGCTGTAGCTCTCCAGTGTCCAGCACAGTGGGCACACTACTAGCATGCCTTCTCCACATGCAGTTTATCCTGCCATACACATGGACTCAGTCCTTGATGGACATTTTCTGCATTGATCACAAAGGGGAAAAATTTCCACAGCCCAGTCACTATTTTTCAAAATTCTTTACATTATGTCAGACCCTCCCTCCCTGGCAGTGAAAGAAGGAGATGAGGAGCTCATCCATGAACACAGACCAGACCAGCACTGTTTAGGTTACTGTCCATCACAGTCCTTAACTCCAGGACAGAGATGTATACTTGCTTTTTTTATTTGTTTGTTTATTGTGAAGTTATTTTTTTCCTTAAAATCATAAGCTTGGCTGAGAATCCATGAGATCAGTGTCATGAGACTGAGTCCTTTTTATTATCTGTTTGGACTGTCAAATTTAGTGTTTCTGACAAATGTGTTTTCATGGTTTTGGGTTTGGTCACTTGACTGGGGAGGATATCCAATGTTGCTAAACTTTCAATAATAGTTTTAGACTACAGCATAGTTGAAGAGTAATAACAAACTTGTTGAAGTGAGGGGTTTTTTTAGTTGAAGTCAGAGTGTTAAGATATGCCATAAATATAGAATCATAGAATTATCTTGGTTGGAAGGGACCCTTTAGATCATTAAATCCAACCATCACCCTAACATGTCAACCACAACTAAACCATACCCTAAGCACCACTGTGGTGGTTTAGCCCTGGCTGGAGTCCAGACACCCACCAAAGCCAGTCTATTACTCCCCTTCTAAGTTGGACAGGGGAGAAAATATATATTAAGAGGCTTAGGAGTCAAGATAAGGACAAGGAGAGATCATTTTATCAGTGACGATATGGGCGAAACAGACTCAACACAGTGCAGGAAAGAACTATTCTAATTTATTACACTACACTAGAAAGAACAGTGAAGAACCGGAGTCAGGAGTGCAATCAAATCTTAAAACCAATGCAACCAGATCTTAAAACACGTTCCCCCCACCCCTCCCTTCTTAGCAGACTTTAATCAGAATCTTGCTCCCTTTCTCCCCCCGTGCTCGCAGTACAGGGGGGGCAGAGACTAGGAAATAATAATGGGGTTCTCGGTTACTTCATGAGCTGTTTTCCTTTTCCAGATCTTAAAACACGTTCCCCCCACCCCTCCCTTCTTAGCAGACTTCACTCTAGTCATGATCTCACTCCTTTCCTTTAAAGATGAACGTGTTCTGTGTTGTCCAGTCTAGGATTTCACTGGCTTGTGTGCAGGCTTAAGTCCTTGCTAAATCAAGAACTTTTTGATCTCTTGAGTAACACGTCTTGGAAACGTTTGGGTAAAGGCTGCCTTTTGTAATGGGAAACACTGCTTCACTGAATGCTCCACATTGCATCTGGTACTGATGTAATACTGATCTGATGAAATATGTATTTTCTAAATGGTACCTGAAGTTAAATTGCCTCATTACATTGTAAAAGGATATTTTGTATGGCTTTTTTTCTTTAAAATAGCTCACATATGCATTAATACACCCCAAAGTGAATAACAAATCTCCAGCTGTTGCTTGCTAGCTACCTAAGAGACACTATTCAAAACCTGTAAAGGAAATAAGTAATTTTAGAACAATAAAACTTAAAATTGCTAAGCACTATAGGGGAAATGGTCACTAAAATTTAGGACAATTATTGTTGTTAGCCCAATTTCTAATCCTCTTTTGTCTATGTACCACAGAATATAATATGAACGTTAGAAACATACTGAAAATATTTCTGATTTTTTTAACATAAAAAATAGTCTATTAGTTGTTCTATCACATAGAGTGCATCCCAAGGGCAAAAACAGATGTGAAAAGTCAGGAGAGCATGGAAAATGAGGCCTTTATGACCATTCTGAAAACATGCAGGAAAAAGAATTTGATAGGACTATGGGCAATGGTTTTAAACTAGAGCAGGGAGGGTTTAGATTAGACATTAGGAAGAAGTTCTTTACTGTGAGGGTGGTGAAAGACTGGAACAGGTTGTCCAGAGAGGGGGTGGAGGCCCCATCCCTGGAGATATTCAAGGTCAGGCTTGATGGGGCTCTGAGCAGCTTGATCTAGTAAAGATGTCCCTGCTTACTGCAAGGGGGGTTGGACTAGATGACCGTTAAAGGTCCCTTCCAACCTAATGCATTCTATGATTTCTATGTCATTCTGCAACCATTTAAATCCTTTCCCAAAATAAGGTGAATAAATGGATAAAAGATTTTGAGAGGCCAGAATGCACAGCTATACATTTAATTAAAGAACTTCAGAGCCCAATTTAAAAAAAGAAAACCAAAGGACATGCAAATATGTATGTAACTGTTCACTTTCTTGCTAGTATAGTTATTGTGGGCAGGATTTTAATACCTGTGCTGATTTTCTGGTGGACTCTACAAAGCCAGTTTTTCCCGGTCTGGCTGCTCAAACAAATGCATGATAGGTCATGGGTACAACACAGGAATTTGAGTGGGGAACTAAATATACATTTCTCAAGGCAAAATAACAGGAAAGCATGACACAGAAAACCTGGACCACTTTCTGAATTTGCCAATAACAACATTTACTCAACTAGGTCTCACTAGGCACTGAGGTTGCCAAAAGTGCAGATGGCTGAAGTGCACATGGACTTCAACGTCATTGCATCTGCAGTAGTTTGTCAAAACTGTTCAGATAACACCATTATTTTGCATGCTAACATTATATTTACATTATGTTTATGGTTTTATTATTATTTTGTGATTGTTTTATATAGTTTTCTATTAAAATGTATTTAAATACTGTTTTGATACAAAGCCAAACTCTCAGCAGAAAAGAAATACAAATGTTAGAAATGTTGGGTGCTACCTGGTGCTAAACACGAGTTTTTCATAATGCTGTATCATGAGTTGGTCTAAAATACTTTACCTGCATGTGTTAGAAAGAGGGGTCTCAAGTGGCACCTGCCTTAGATTTACTATCATCTACAGGGTCCTCAAGGTCCTCCTGGTCTTGATGGAGTAGATGGCCCACCAGGACAGAAGGGAGAAAAGGTAAGTTAAATGTCTGTCTTGTTCTTACTTCACTGGGAAATCTTTGTGGATTCTTGGCTGCAAAAATCATAAATAGTTGTCCCTGAAACACAGCGTTAGCTGACTTCAATTTTTTTTTAATTGAATTTTTATTACTAAAGGCTTATTAGAATACTTCTCAGAAGGTATATTCAGAAATCCAGAATTAACTTTTGGGTACAGTTGCATTTTCTGCAGCATGCAATATTCAAAGTGCAATATGAGCTACTCTTGTGATGCAGCAGTAAAAAGCTAGTCATGACTTGACTCGTGCAGGTGAGTCTGTAGGGACAAAGAAAGAACTCCAGCTAGTCTAGACTGCCACAGACTGATGGCACATTCCCTGCAGAAAACACCCTCTGTGGCACATAACAGGGTAAGTGGAATTCCTTGAGTTTGGATTCTGTAGGCCACTGACACATCAAGTTTTGTATACATCTGCAGCAGCTTGTATTTCTCTTAACTGCTGACTACTGCACTGCTGCTGCCCCCAGCTATGATATCCCACCCCACCATCTGTGGCAGTTCAAGCCTTCACTCACATCTTGATATTTCAGCAACCTAACCTGGCAACAAAGGGTTACTTAGCCTCACATTAACTTGCTGCAGTGGCTGGCTTCATGCATGATCAGATGAACATTATGGTCAGCAAAAGGGGAGGAGAGGGTAACATATAAATGAAAGCAAGGGATAGTAGCATCCAGCAGATAGGTTTTCTTCTGTTGCCATAGAACCAAAACCTACATATTGCAAAATTTCCAGTCTTTCTCAGTTTCCCCAAATTACTTCATCCATTTCTTTTGCACTCCATTTCAAGATGTATGTGGAGAAGACAGAGGTGGTGCAGAAGAGAGCTATGGAGGTGGCCAGGGACCTTGAGTACCTGACTGATGAGGAGAGGCTGAAGGTGTTTAAACCATTGAAACTGGCAGGATACAAAGGCATGGACAACAGATAAAAAGATATATTTATAAACCTTTAATGAGGGCTAATGAGTCTGCTTTTGGAATACTGAATCCTTTTTTGGAACCCCGTTTCAAGAAGGATGTGGAAAAAACAAAGACTACAGGAAAACTTCATTCTCTAGTGAATTTCTACACCACACCCTGTGTAGAACTTGAAAGCAGATTCCCAAGTGTACATTGAAAGGTCACATAGTGTAAAGGAAATGAAAAGACAAGTCCTAAATGGCCAGAATATTGAGATTTATTTATTTTTTAGATCACAAGGTTTGTTCTTTTTAAATTCCCCCTTGAGACTGAAGGACCTGAGTTGTGATCTCAAAAGCCTAAGGTTGATAAAATCGCGTCACTCCCGGGAAACAGCAGCTATCCAGAAAGTACAGTATGTATGTTATGTGTCCTGGAGCCATGCTGCCCCTCCCCAGCTAGCCCCCTTTTAGACAAAGCATGATGTCATGGTATGGAATACCCACTTTCCATAGTCTGGGCCAGCTGTCCTGGCTGTGTCCCCTCCCAGCTTCATGGGTGCCTCCCACGAAGCTGGAAAGTCCTTGACTGCTTGGCAACAACTAAAACATCAGTGTGTTATCAGCACTGCTCCCATCCTAACTCCCAAACACAGCACTACCCTAGCAACTAGAAAGAAAATTAACTCTATCCTAGCTGAACCCAGGACAATTAATAAGGACAGACGCTTGCCAATATAACAACTGTTAGATTCAGTGCAATTTGTAACATAAGTATTTGCATACCATGACTTTCTGTCTATTCCGTGAACTAGAAGTAGAAAACACAGTATCTAACTGAAGTGTATGAAAGCAAATTAAATGGTTTGACTTCTGCAGAGGAGCCCTAAAATCATACTAGTCATCATATTCTGTGTTTGGAATAGTCCCCTAGACAACTTGTGATTGATTTCTGCTTCTGTTATATCCAGTGAGAGGCTTGACATTTAAGTTCAGGAGCATGAGGATGTGACCTACAGTGCTTAATTCTGTGTGCTCCAGACCTTTAAAATTTGCAGCAATAATTGAAATGCAAGATTTCATCCTGTCTGCATACAAGACCAAAGCAATTCATTTGTTATTCTAACTCCTGAATTACAGATTTTCTTTCCAACTAAGAGGTTTAATGTCTCATGTAAAGGACATTATGACACCAAATTAAACAGCACAGAAACTGGTGGGTATTTAATTAAGCAATAATGTAATAAATGTATTCTTGTTGCCTGTATAATTCTCTTACTCTAAGTAACTAGGGTTGGTTTTCTTTTCCAGGGTGAACGAGGTCTTCCTGGTTCTGTGGGTCCAAAGGTAAAAATAAAATAAAACCCAAACCAACAAAAAACCAAACAAAAAACCCCACCCCACAAGACAGAGTCTTTATAGCATAACAGTATCATCCAAATATAGGACATTACTGAAAAGGGCTGCAAAGTCTAAAATGTTATTATTGTGAAACCTAACAAGATGAGCAAACTTGGCTTCTCAGCTGGCCGAAGTACTTGTCTAAGGAGTGTGGCCAGGAGATGACAGAGATGATTCTTCCCTCCTTTTGGCTCTGGTGAGGCCGCACTTGGAGTACTGTATTCAGCTCTGGGGCCCTCAGCATAAGAAAGACATAGGTCTGCTTGAGCAGGTCCAGAGAAAGGCCATGAAGATGATTAGGGGGTTGACACCTCTCTGGCAGTGTTCAAGGCCAGGTTGGATTGGGCTTTGGGCAGCTTGGTCTAGTGGAGGGTGTGGAAGGTGTCTCTGCCTGTGGCAGGGTGGTTGGAATTAGATGCCTTCAAACCCAAAACATTCTATGAGTCTACTTACTTACATATACTTATGCATGTTCAGTATACCAATAGACTGATCTCTTATTTTAGGGTGATACTGGAGTCAGTGGATCAATAGGTCCCAAAGGAGAAGCTGGTGCTGTTGGGTCTCCTGGGAAACCTGGACCACCTGGGCCCCCTGGACCCCCTGGGCCCCCTGGACCTCCTGGACCCCCAGGACTAAGCTACGGTTTGGGATTTGAGGTATTTTGCTATTATGGGTCTTGTTGTAGCTATGGATCTACTTCCTTCAGAGGAGGGAGAGTGTAATCATCTGTATATTTCACAGTTATTTAAGGCTAAGTTGATGACAGTCATGTGCTCTGGATTGAAATTTGCCTATAACTAGCCTAAAATTTCCTTTACATTTGACCATATCATTGGCCAGGCTTATATCATAGAAGCCCTGGATTTCTTTGGGCAATTCTCATGAAACTATTCAGCAGTAACGGTTTTCAGATGCTATATTTCACAGTTATATTACTGCTAATATAAAATACTCAAATAGCATACAACAACAGAAGACTTCTTTAGCAATTGTTTTTCCATGCAAATATTTTAGAGCAATGATACAAATATGCATAGAGACCTGGCAGTATTCATTAAACTTGAACTGTGGGTCCCCCTTAAGAAGCTATGACTTCTCCTATGCTGTCATTCTTGAGGCCATTCTTGAGTTTGGGCACATCACTTACGTAATGTTTAAATACAGAGACATTCAGGCATTTGTGTCGTGCTGGACATTTGTGACCTCATGGTCTGTTCCACTCAGAAGAAAAACATTCTATTAAAAAAATAAAGAAACTGCAGACGCTACTCTTTCTACTTCTGAAAATAATACCTTCATCACTTTGAAATACGACATCTGGCCAGCTCAAGATGAGACAACTGCTCATTTAGATGGTCTTTCTGTAGAACAGTACAGGCTGTGTAGAACAGAAAGGCAAAGGGAAACATACAGGTTCAGGAACTAGAGCTGCTTATGTCTTTGTGAATCACAGAATCACAGAATCGTAGGGGTTGGAAGGGACCTCGAGAGATCATCGGGTCCAACCCCCCTGCCAAAGCAGCTCCCTAGCTCATATTGCACAGAGAGGTGTCCAGACAGGTCTTGAATATCTCCAGAGAAGGAGATTCCACCACCTCCCTGGGCAGCCTGTGCCAGGGCTCTGTCACCCTCACTGTGAAAAAGTTCTTCCGCATGTTGGTGCGGAACTTCCTGTGCTCCAACTTGCAGCCATTGCCCCTTGTCCTGTCCCCACAGACCACCGAAAAGGGGCTGGCCAATTCCCCCTGCATCCCATGCCTAAGATATTTATGAACACTAATTAGGTCCCCCCTTAGTCTTCTTTTCTCCAGACTGCACAGTCCCAGCTCACTCAGCCTGTCCTCATACGGGAGATGTTCCAGGCCCCTAATCCTACATCAACATTCACAGATGAGTCTTCCTTTCTTTTTTTATTTTTCCACGCATTTTTCATTTCTAATTTAGCTGTTTGCCTGAGAAAAGTATTTCCAGAGTTTTCAGGTTATGTCATGGGATATTATACAAGTTTGCATAGAAATTCAAGGGCAGTTTCATCAGAGCAGTAAACAATGTTTGATGAAAACTACTGCCCACTTGTAAAACTGCTGCAGTAAACTGGTGGTGCTTAAAAGATGCCATTTTACTCATATATGTATCTACATGTAGTATCTACAGTACTCCTTTTGCATTTCTTTTCTCTTTACTCTAGAGAGACTTAGAGTCTCCTCCAAGTACTCAAAACAGTACAGCATGACATCTAAGTGCACCATCTTTTGTATTAACTTAGGCACACCACAAAAGCTGGTACAGTCTCTCCTGAATAAATATGTACTTGTCTCAAAGTGAGATAAGGACTACTGGTAAGCCATAATATCATCCTAGGCCTGGTCTGAGTTTTAGACCAGGACGATGGCTTCTCTGACTTCTGTGACCCTTGAGGATCCAGTGTTAAGAGGTTCTCCACTCTTCCCCATTCACACTGTTTCAGTAGAAGCCAACTTTGCCTCATTAAGCCACCAAAGAGTTCCTTTGCAGATAGTTACTTAGTACCAAACTTCCTTCTGATACCTTCCTTAGTTTCAGAGGAGTAAAGCCAGCAGATGAGCAGGAGGGACTGAAAACTGTAAGTCTCCGCTTTCATGTACACAAGACAGATGGATCCCTGTTCTAACTGCAGCAACAATATCTTGACTGGCTTCATCTTGAACTTCATTTAGCCCAAACAGAATTGGCATGATTATCATTTCCCTGAGACGAATACTACTGTAAACAGGCTTGCTAGTTCTAGCTGATCTTTTGGATGCCTACCCTGCCATCTGTTAAGGCAGCATCATGGCCTGCCAGATCGTTAGGGTAACACTACCTTTTGGTTGGCAGTCTGTTTATTGCCGTAACGCTGTTTCTGCAAAACATTCCTGTTAGCACTTGTTAGCATCTGTGATCAACTATGTGCAAAAAACAAATGGCATGGGATTTGCTAGCACTTATGCTTGCCAAATGAATGGTTTGAGCTGCAGAAGGTAACTGGTAAATCCATCACAGACATGCAGATGTCAAAAGGGATGCTGTGTTATATAAAGCAGGCACCAAGCACTCAACACTTAAACAAGCAAAACAGAGTATCAGTGGATTTTCTGTTGATATTTGATACGCTGATAGCTGATGGAAGAGCAAAATGAAAGTCTAAATAACATTTAATCTCAGGTTGCATGAAAGGACTTGAGCCAGCCTGATACCTCTATGTCTCCCACCTTCTCCAAATAGGACCTGACTCCAGCCATGCGCTGCTTCTGCTAATTTTGTTGTTGCTCTCATGAAGGGGAAAATAATGAGGTCCCTCTTTTTGCTGGAGTCAGATCATAGAATCATAGA
>VZTU01021985.1:16641-33013 GCA_013400835.1 Zapornia atra | reverse complement strand
CCCTGGTCAAAAAACCTGAAGTTTTTGTGCAGTAACAAGTACAAGAATTAGAAAAGCAAAAGCTTTTAAAGCAGACAATATCTGCGCTGTTAGTTATTTTTAGAGTCATGCTGATTCACTAATCAAGGCAATCAGTGATTTCTTTCTATCCCAAACCTGTGACAAACAATTGCACTTTCACCTCTACATTTCTACCCTGGTGACTTTAAAAAATAATTAAATAAATACATGGGTTATGTAGAAATTTTCGTACAAAGCGACTTCAAAATGGTCTAGAGGAGTAGAAATCGATTTGTGAAATAATCTAAATACAGAGGTCTAGGGATTAAACTACACACTCAAGAATCTAAGTATTTAACTCTACTAATACAAACCCAAAACTCAGTCCAGATACGTTTAAAAGGTCATGAATCATTGAAGAGGAGTTCTGCTTGACTCAGACTAGGCTTTTGAAAAACTCTATTTCTTCACAGGAGAGTAGTAAAAGAGGATTTTATTGGCTTTGGATGTTTATTTGTCAGCAGGGTAGTGTCTGAGGAGCTTTGTTTTGAATTTTCTCATTTGCTTACACATTTTCAAAGGTATTAAAAATAAAAAAAATCCTTTTTTTAAAGGTTTACCAGCTTCCTTGTTAAAGCTTGGATAATTGATATAAAAAAGATTTAATCTTCCCTGAGAGTTTACCATAGAAAAACCATAAACACCACTAACTCCAGAATTTGGCTAATTCTTTCTGAAGTACCACAATAACAAAACCAATGTAACAATCAGAACAGCGGAAGCCCATATATGGTCGAAATAAGTAATTTAAAAATTACATTATTTAAAAAGTAGCTGACTGATGTGTATCTGAGAAGAATGTATAATTAACTGAAACCAAAGTGTATCTCAAGGTAACCACTTTAACCAGAATACTAGAACATCCTAACAAGAAGTCTGTCTCTCTTCTAGCTTGGATAAAACAGTTCTATGTGTAATAGTAAATATGTGGAAAATTCTGCAAAGCTTAGGCATTGTAACAACAGAACAATATAGAAATGTCAATGTTCAGCAAGCTGCAGCTGGAGTAACTCCTCAAAAAGTGGGCAGCAATGCAAATACCAAAGCTAGGAAAAGGAAGAGTTCAAAGGAAATGGAAATAGGAAGAGGTGATTCAGCTGCCTCTAAATATGAAAAAAGTAATAATTTGAAAATCGATTAATTATAGGTTGCTACCAGTTATATAATAGAATGGCTTCCTTAACATTTGAAATGAAAACTGGAAACCCATGCCATATCTGGAAAAAAGCCCGAAAATATAACAATAATTTTAACTTGAGAGTTGTTCCAGGTATATGTCTGCGTTTCATCTGTGGTGCATCAGCTGTCATATTATGGAAAGATCGTGAGAGACAAGAATGGAACAATTCACTCAGCCAAGTGGAATGTCAGCTGTTTTCCTAAGTGGGAAAACCGATAAAATTATTTCAGTACTGCTAGCAACCAATGCTGTGAGTGAGCATAGTTGTAGTCCTTGGTGACATTTTATAACATGCTTAATTCACAATGGGGAAATTAAAACTCATTTAGTTATAACTTTTTTTTTACTTAAAACCTACAGATGGCTCAGAAATTTCCATTCCAAGAAACCCCAGACATACATTATTATTTGGAAAGTTTCCAGGTGTATGTATTTTTAATTGAAAAAAAAAAATCTTTTGCTAAATTCATCACCTTAAAATGAGACAAATAATCCTTTATTCTGTATCCATTATTCATTTTGCAAGATTTTTTTTGTCTAAGAGGATGAGAATCCTTCTTCTCCCTTGATAAATTATTATCTTAAAACCATAGATCTGAAAAAAAATAAAAGGAAACCTAACTAAAAATAAATAGTTTGCCATAAGAGATCCAGTAACACATTGGGATTTCTTAGATAGTCCTGAGCCAGCAACTTTACTAAAGCGTTAACTTTTACAATGTCTAATTTAAATTTCATTTATCAGTGCAATATGGTAATAATTACAATTTAAGCCATAATCCCATCATCTATCAAAGATAGTACATTTACTAAAAGAAGCAGTTAATGGAGAATATGGAAAGGTTTTAAAATTTAACCAACATTATCATTTCTCATACATATGTTATTGACCTACTAATGCATAGATATTTTTCAAGAAGATATTTATTTATAAAATGTTATTAGATGTTGCAGACCTCCTACTCTTTGATTTCCATGGTAAACTCAGCTTTAATAGAATTAAATTCTTTACTGTGGATAAATAGTCCCATTCTGCCCCCTCCTTTCCATGTGCCTGTACGTGAAGATATTTTTGAGATCAATAATCAGTATATCTCCTGCATGTAAGGAAACACACGAAGTACATCATATGTCATGCTTGGGGAAAAAAGCAGAGTTTGTGTTCAACACATTTGTGGGCATTGAAAATAATTTTAATTTCATTACCACCATGCAGAAATTGGTGGTTAAACAATGGCAGAAAGTGAAATATCAACATGGAGCAGCTAAGCTTCAGCAGTGTACAAAAAGCAGAAATGACAATGACAAGCGAAAGGAGCAAAAGAGAGTACAATGATCAAACAGGAGAAGCTCAGATGGAATAAATTTGCAGAATGCATTTGAAATGCAAAAAGACATGAATTAAATGTGAAAAAAGTAGCACTTGTATGGAGAAGAGTTCCTTACAGGGGTATGAGCAAAACCATATTTCACTATTCTGGTCTGGTTCTGTCTGTTGGAGCCCAGTTGGTATACACAATTTGTCACTTATGTCTCTTCCAGTGTTTGTATATTCTGTCTCTTGGTATTATTTTTTTAATATTTTAGTCTTCATAGTTATAAACTCAAATGTTCCAATACTCACCATTTAAACACTACTTAATCACCACCTAAGGACACTACAGAAACAGTAACAGAGACAGGATAGACAGGGAAAGAAGGTAACTATTATAAGACTGCAGTAAGAAGATAAATAAGTAAAAAGCCCCAATATTTAATTAAATGAATGTGCTGGGTTTGGTTGGGTCAATTTAAATAAATAACTTTTACTCTCTGATTCTCTCCCTCATCCCACTGGGGGAGAATGAGTGAGTGGCTGCATAGTGCTTTTGGTTCATCAGTTTGCATTTTCATGGCACAGGTGAAATGTCATCTGAATTTAAAAGGTGCTAAAGTGGTAATGTTAATATAAGAAAATGCTATACTGCAAACCACTCATACTATTTTGCCATATTTTGATTTATCCACACAGCAACAGTCATATTACTTGGGTATTATTTGATATGGATATGAATGTTTTATCAAGATGACTATTACCATGTAATCATCACTGTAATTACACTAATATCGAGCTAAAAATGCTCAATTTATATATATATCTTGGATTATTTTTCTGTTTTAATAATATTCACACATGGATGGACATACAGTGGTAGAAACTGGAGAAAAAAAATAATGATATAACATACAGAAAGAATTCTATGCAACCTAGGCAGCCAAACTATAAAAAGCCAGTCACTGAAGCACTAAAAATTGCCACTCCAGCATATCAGTACACACCAGCTCGCCAGAACCACTGTGTACCCTACACACGTCTTGAATTTTACACTGGATTACTGTGATTGCTGAGATTGTGCACATGTATCACTGGGTTCTCTAGAAACATTGCCTAGGAAAGGAGCTAGATCTGCTCAAATGAAATTATTGCTGGGGACAACATCTAAAACTGTTTTGGACCTCCTAAAACTAAGCCTGTTTTCCTACAGAGCTTAGGTCGTGAAATAAAGAAAAGCAGCCTTCTCATACGTAGTACAAGTAGCTGTTGATTAAAACAAATAATGTGTAAATAGAGGTGGAGGTGGTAATACTGAAAGATAATTATGTCTATAAGTTTTTTTAATTATTTGCAATCCAAAAGAGTCACTATCTTCCGAAACTGTCTTCCAGGGATAATGTGCTTGCTTCAGCACTGAAGTATAAAATAATTTAATTAATTTCAAAAATTATTATATTTCTGGAAAGTTTCATCATGGTTCTTTATAGATCTTCTGGGATATTCTTTGGAATGAACTGAAGTTTTTTAGTTTGTAGTCTTCTGCATCATGTCAAGGGTTGTCAGTGGTATTTAAACCATCCACATGCTCAGTGGATATGCACACAGGAATACAGAAACTGTATTTCCCTTTTTTGTTTTAGAAAGAGTTCTAAAAATGTATTAAGTGGAAATTATATTACCTCATTCCTTATTCAGGAGCATATGTTTTCTTACTTTTATTCTTTCAGGTCTCTGGCTCTACTACTCAAGATTCTTTAACATGTCATGAATATATATATATATACATTTAATATATTAAAATATATTGCAGAAATTTCAGCTGTCAAATTAGTTAAGTGTTAGATTAAGACTAAAACTGCTGAAATTTTGGACCTTTCATTGTCTCCTTTATGCATAGCAAGTGCAGAGTCAATTTAGTGAGTCAATAACCAGCAATGCTGCCCAATCCAAGACTATGAGAGGGCTATACTGATTTTAGCTTTTCATCTGTGGGATGAATGGCAACATGATTTCAGTATTCAAAACCATCCTTAGTGTTCACCTTGGTTCTAGTGCCGTCTCCTGTAAATGTACTTCTGAATTTACTGAACTTTCTTTTCATCTTTGAGATTATTTTTCTCCTGTTCATTTCACATTTTGTGAAAGTGCCAAAAGGCAGGACGCTATAGTTGTATATTACATGTATGACACAAAATGTAATGGAGCAATGTACATAAAATTATCTAATTGGAACTGGGAGAACAAAACCCATAAAGGTGGGGAAATCTAATTTAAATTTAAATGTAGAATTAAATTGATTGTTGTTGACAATCATCTTGAATGAAAAAAAAATGAGGGATTATCCTGTGAGTGAAAAGGTGTTTAATTCAACAATCAAGTTACATAAACCACAAGTATTTTGTGATCAATTCTCATTTTTTAAAACTCAGATTTTAAATATTATTATATTGAATTTTAAAAATATTTTTGAAATCTATTTCCTCTGCTCTCACTCTCCTTACTATTTCTTTCCAAAAATTCAAAAATATTTAAAAAAAAGTTATCTTTCTGCCTTAGAGTTTTCTAATTATGATTTAACAAAATAGTGCCAAAGAAGATGCATAAAAATAACTTCTTTATATAACCAGTGTTAAACAGCTATTTCCAATGATTTTAAACCATTTTCTGCAAACTTGTTGTTCATTAACTGCTTATTGAATTTCAATAAGTAGACAATAAACTGATAAACATGAGATGGCTGTGTTGACAATAATAGTTCACAAATAGGTCTTTGGAAGGAAGTACTTTTTCATGTAATTTTATTGTCAGAATACTCAAAAATAAAGTGCATTTAAAGACAACAATTTCACAGGAAAGACAAGGCAATTCACAAATACGATTTGACAGGCTTGTTTTTGGCTTGTTGTCCTCACTCTCTTTAACATCTTAAATCAGCCTCCAGTTTTCCCTTCTGAACTGAAAGTTTCAGTTTATTCTGGTTTTTTTTTTTTTTGGTTGGTTTGTTTTGTTTGGGTTTTTTTTTTCTGTTTGAGGTTTTTTTTTTTTAAACTAGTTATTTGTGAGCTTTTTTTGAGCTTTAATTTTAATATAGGCAGATAGTCTCTTTCTTCAGGCAAGAAGTCTAATTAAGATTAAAAGGATTGTAGCAAATGTAATCTCAGTTCCACCAGAAACTCAAACCTACAGAGGACTTTGATACCCAAAATAGAATGTAGGTGGAATTGAGTTGCCTATATTTAAACTTGCTATCTTAAAAGCTTGGCAACCCGCACCTTAGCCTACTCAAGGTGAAAGAATGAGGTGTACTTTTGTGTAACTCCACTGCGGGGGCTGAGCTGCTCCTCAGCACATCAGTACCATGACAGGCTCCAAGTGTGATCATGTACCTTCTAGCCTCAAGAAGGAAACATGAATTCTTTAAAAATATTTTGATTACTGCTCAGTGAAAAAAGCTATAGTTGAGGCATTAAAGAGCGGTCCCTACTTCTGATGCATAGTCAATTAGTTTGAACATAATCATAACTATCAGTAGATTTAGTTTCAATGACCGTCTAAGGTTTCTCAATTACCACCCTGCTTTCAGTCCAGCTCCATTTTGAGTCTAATTCTTAATCATGTACCTAATGTAATGCAGGAAAGTGTTGCCATTTAGTCTCAAAGTAGAGGGAATCACAAGATATTAATCGGCTGCAGACTGTTTCCTTGCCCCCCACTATTTTTTTCTTTTGGGTCTTGAAGAACATAATGGAGGTGTCAAATGAGAAGTACAAATGTGGCACAGCTTACACACACAGAGCTAAAAGTTATTTAAAAAATAATTATTATAGAGTCTACTGACATACAATGCAGTGTAAGGCTTGGCAATTTCAAATGAAAATCTGTACCATTTTCATTGCTATTAACCAGAAAGTTTAGAAAAAAGTCAAGAGAAATGATTGAACTGTTATTATCATATGTTTGTTTCTACAGTACTTTATCACTACAGACTTTTATCTTTACTGTGAGTACTCTGAGAATTATTTTTGTTATAGATTCTTATTTCTCACATTTATTGCCTTGGTTTATGAAGATGTGAAATGGGAATAGTCATCCATTTGTGAGAATTGTTTAGTGAATGCCTCTTGAAAGTGAAATTTTTATTATAGGTACTATTTGTCATAAAGTGTATGTGTGTTTGTACTTGCCATCACCCATCTTATTTTAAAGAGACATCCAAATGTATATAGTAGATATAAATTTTCTTTCAAATTAATTTTAAAGGACCTGATATAAGTTTTTCCTTGTTAAAAATAAATTATTTCGGAATATACTGTTGATTATTTGGAAGTACGTGTGACTTCAATCACCTTAAAATGCTTCTGTTTGCTTTGAGGAACTAGAGCTGTTCTCTGTGATCTAGTGTTGAGGATAAAGATGTATTTATGACCCAGCAGAAACGCTCTTCCACTGAGCAGTAAATTGCAGTTGAAAATGACATTTATTCTCTTGCCAGAGGAACTGAACTTTTGAACAATATCACCACTTCTACTCTAAGTTTCCTTTAGAAGTTGTTTTCTATGTGCATCTGTGCATACTTTATAGTATATACAGGTGGGTAGCTCTCCAACCCATATAATGGTTTCTTTTGTATTGTTATAACTGCAGCGTACAGCTCTGCCCAGAGAAAAGCTGTTTGTAAAGTCTATTTTATCTTTCAGTGAGGACTAAACTCCTAGTTTCTCTATTTTTCTCTTTGTTGAAATGGAACTATGGCAGCAGCTGTAAAAACTGAATAAAAGGCCAGGCTCTGAAAGGTGAATAACTATAATAGGATGATCACTGCCATTACCGGGATGATGAAACTCATGGCAGTAATCAAAGGTCAATAATTAGGAAAGGAGTACATAACCTGTGATATTTTTCACTTATATCATTCATGTCATATTCTGAACATTTTTTCATGATCATTCTACTTTCAACAAGTACATATACCTGTTAAATAAAAATCTGTATGGAAAATTCTACCATGCATTTACAAAACAGTAAATGATGTGTATATGCTTGTGCATGAGAGATAAAGGACAAGTTGGACAGAGAATGTGAATGGTTCCCAGTTCTATTGTTTTTCAAATATAACATATGAGGTAAAGCAGGAAAAAATAGTAACCACACTTACTGTCACTATTGTTCTTCAGCTAGATTTTTGTCCTGAGTTCATCTAGGATAGGGTTAATTTTTGCCAGAAGCTGGGATAGGAGACAGACAGGACAGGTGACTGAAACTAACCAAAGGGGTATTCCATACCATGACAAGGCATAAAGAGGCGACTAATGGGTGGAGGGGCATGCGGCTCCAGGACATGTGGCTTGGGGATGGTCTGACTCTGGGACATCTCTGAGCTGTACAGTCTGAGTTGTGCAGTTCAATGTGAAACTGCACTATGCACGACCACTTTTCTATTCTGTCATAAATCCTGTATTGTTGTTTCCCTCTCCCAGTACTGTCCCCATAAATTGTGCCTATCCCAACCCATGAGGTTTGCCTTTCTATCCCCATTATCCTGGCCATCCCATCAGACGGGAGGGTGGGATATGAACGAGTGGCCACATGGTACTCAGCTGACAGCTGGGACTGAATCATGACTAATTTTTTTAAACATTTAACTAAGTGCATCAAACTGAAACTCACATCTGAGCAATAAGCTGACCTATGTTCCTATACTATAGCACAAGTTTTCATTCCATGTGAGGAAAGTCTGATGTTTCCATAACTAAAATCTGTGCTGACACTCACTGAAGTGATGACACAAAAGAGATATTTTGCTTTGAATGTCTCTTTTCTAAGTGGAGATAACCCTGCAAACCATGAAGATATGCCCACAAATACAGTGCTGGTAGATATTACACCGTGCTTCACATCTGGCTTTGGGTGGTTGTTGTTTTGTTGGTTTTTTCCCAGCTTTTCACAGATTCACAGAATCATAGGGGTTGGAAGGGACCTCAAGAGATCATCAAATCCAACCCCACTGCCAAAGCAGGTTCCCTAGGACAACTTGCACAGGTAGGCATCCAGACAGGTCTTGAATATCTCCAGAGATGGAGACTCCACAACCCCCCTGGGCAGCCTGTTCAAGTGCTCTGTCACCTTCACTGTGAAAAAGCTCTTCTGCATATTGTTGCAGAACGTCCTATGCTCCAACTGGAGGCCATTGCCCCTTGTCCTGTCCCCACAGACAACTGAAAAGAGGCTGGTTATTTCCCTCTGTCTCCCACACTTCAGGTATTTATAAACATTAATAAGATCCCCACTTATTCTGCTTTTCTCGAGGCTGAACAGCTCCAGTTCATTCAGCTGTTCCTCATAGGGGAGATACTCTAGGTCCTTAATCATCTTTGTGGTCCTCCACTGGACTCTTTGCAAGAGCCCTCTGTCTTTTCTGTACCAGGGAGCCCAGAACTGGATGCAATACTCCAGGTGGGGCCTGACCAGGACAGAGTAGAGGGGGAGGATCATGTCCTTTGAGCTGCTGGCCACACTCTTTTTGATGCACCCCAGGATCCCATTGGCCCTCTTAGCCAACAGGTCATCCCCCAGACTGTACAGATTCAAGCAGTTATTCCTTCCCAGGTGCAAAACTGTACACTTGCTTTTGTTGAACCTCATTTGGTTTCTTACTGCCCAGCTCTCCAGCTGTCCAGGTCCATTCCTCACAGTTTTGTGTCATCAGCATTCTTGCTGAGGGTGGACACTCTTCTTTTGTGGAGAAAGAAGATTATGAATGATAGAACATTAAAAATACATATTTGTGGGTTTTACATTAACTTTACTTTTAATATGAAAACTTTGGTGCATAAGTAAGTATAAACTATTTTTCTTTTAAAATACCCTAGCTAGAGAGCATTTTCCTGTATCAGGTATAGTGCTATGTCATTGTCATTGAAATAAAAGTTCACTTTTTCATTGCCCAGACAGTTGAAAAATCTATTGCAACCCCAGGTACTCAGAGTTATGCAAGCTGACATTTACATTTGCCATATCTTGGTTAATAAATTTCAGATTCTGACTTTCCTGACATTTTCTCATACAAAGTTACTTTCTTTACTCTAGGAGTTTAGCAGGTGTGCATTCAAGTCTAAGAAACCGTAGGTGTTGAGCTACGGAAAAAAAAAAAAAAAAAAGAAGAAAAAAAAAGATAAAGTGCAAGGCTGAGAGAGAAAACCTTGTATGAACATCAACGAATAAAAAATGAGGTGAATTTTCAGAGTTTGTATTTGAAAAAATGTACTTACCTGTGAGCTTATTTAAAAAAATAATACCAAGGGAAAAACAGAAAATAACTTTTTTGGCAATTTAATTTGTTTTAGCCAAGAATCATAAATCTCCTTTAAAACTTTTGCATTATTTTTGTTGATGTAACCAAAAGTAGCCTGAGTGAAATGTTGTGCTATACAGATTAACAAAGAATGTCTAGAAAGAGTTCTGAAGATATTGTTAGTATAAGGTCTAACTTAGGCTGTCATATTGATTATGCCTCTACTATGAAATATACCCACAAGCAATTGTATGTGTTTTAGCTGATGATTCACTTTTTAAGCATGTGTTTTGCTGCATAAATATTCACTTTACTGCTTTGATCTCCTTGAATAATTTTTGGTCTTGTTGAAAAAAGCAGGCATTTCAAACTCTGGAAACAATCTCTTTTGAGAGTCTTAGAGTAAGAAGAAACTGTGTGACCACATTTAGTTTGCCAGCATGCATTGCGAGATGTATAAAATGCAGACAGAGCATTTCCTTTGATTTCCCATAATAAATGAGTGTTTACCAAAATTTTAAGTCCAAAATGTGTCTCTCTTTCTATATGCAACAGCTTATTCAATTCCAGGTATGACTTCAGAATTCCTTTGTATTTAATTGCTAAAAAATAGGATTAAATTCTGATCTGACTTGCATCTGCATGATGCTTTAACTTAAACATATCTATGTATTGATCTATACTGGTAGTTATGAACATAAAATTAAGTCTGATAGGCCAGACAATTTCCCTGACAACATTAGTTACTGTTAAAACAAAGTTTTCACTTTTAGCACACTCTGCTCTTATTGAAAGCATTTTTTCTCTAGGTACAATTCTGCAGGCATACCAATGCTAACAGGCACTTGTGTGATAAATCTCATGGGTTCAACATGAGCTTTCACAGACATATTACAAAAACATATGCTTCTCATATTGTGCCACAAACGTTCCTGCTCTTTAAACATCCCATGAGTGACTTCAAAAATGTGTGTGCAACGTCTGCTTCCTATGAAGAAACATTCTGCAGCTCATAACAGATTCCCTGCCACCATCTTCGCTAGTTACCTTCATCTACCTGAGCTTTTTGACATTTCTACTGCAGCCGCCAATCAGTTTTCGAGGTCATGTAGCTCTGTAATGGAATATTAGCACCATGTAAGTAGGCTTGCCAGCAGGAGGTGTGTCACTGCAATTCGACAAACAGTGCTTTGAAGGATTCTGACCCTGGAAGCCTCTCACAGGGCAATCTATGAATTTGGAGTAACTGTCAGATTGAATTGTAAAAGAGTGTATATTAATACACAGGATTGCAAATGAAGATTCACTCAGAAACACTGACATCCTGATGAAGAATGGATCACACAAAAGTTTAATAGAATAGCTATTCTCTTACTGCCAAAACATAAAAAGCAAAATTTATCTACCTGCTTCATTAGAACACCACAAATTGTACTGTAGTTCTCAATTCCTTATTTTTTAGCATTAAACATTTTCCTTACAACATGCCAAATCCTACCCCAACTGGATACTGGCACAGGTCCCTGTGATTTTAGTAGAAGTAGACCTGCCTCCAAAAGACAGTTGTAACAATGCTCATGTTAAAATTTGGAACCACAGCACAATCTATTAGGCCATAGCTAAACATCTGAAATTAGATTTTTAAATCCATATTGATACTTTTACTTAAATTTAGCCTGCTTTTCAAAGAGAGTCAGTGGCCATGAATCAACTGACAAGAGCTAGAGGAATGAAGGTTAGGTTATATTTATCTATGAGCCTTAATATGGATTTAAAGACTTAACTGCAGACAGGCAGGTTTGGAAATGTTGGCCTATGGTTGCAGCTCAGACATCCCCAGTGTTTTCTGGGAATGATCAGACAATTATGCTGTAAAGACCATGTACACTACTGTTGACTATGGCATAATTAAAGAGAGACAATAAAGCACTGAGGGCTCAACTTAAAAAATATTGTAAAATTACTTGTAACCACTGAACAGAATGATGATTGTGTTTTGTTTTTGTTGAAAAAAAACCCTTCTCTAAGATCCAAAACTACAGAAATAAAATATAAATGATAATTACACAGCCTAAGTATGCATTTGTGAGGAACTATTGTCAGTAATTTCGCATTTATGATCATCATTTAAAAGGCAAATTCACAAAGCAGTGAATTCTCAATTACAAAAAGAAGCTTCCCTTTTGCAAATAGAAATGTGCTGCTGTTAGACAGAAGTACTTACGTTCTTCATGCTCAACATTACAGTTTGTCTCCTTAAGTGTTCACAAAATTTGTAAGCGCTAATCCTACCAGCTCGCACTATTATTCAGCACAGCATAAAAGAACTTGAGCAAGTATTGTCTGCATAAAAACTCAGAACCATCTAACATATTCAATTGATCAAAAGAGATATCTTCTTTTAGCTGGTTTCTCAGTTCAGTACAAAATGACCTGACAGCATATGCAAATTATGCAATTCTGAAGCTCTGCTGGTATCCACAGAATGAAGCAATACCCAATGATCCAAGGCCAGATGAAGTGAAAAGGAACCACCTCATTCAGTTCAGTGGCTTTTGGATCATGCAATCCTTCACAAACTTACCCTCCACTACACCATGATATAATCCTTATATCATACAAGGTGTTTGGACACAAAAGTACTAAGGCATCATCAAGCATAAGATTTTTTTCTTCAAGAAAGTTTGTGAATGAGATTCTTTGCATGTCAAGGTTGATACCCAGCCAAACACATACATCTTGCTTATTACTTGTCCTATGTTTGCTTTTAGTACAAATAAAAATGCCTTCCGAAGCAGAATGTTGAGTCCACTAACCTACTCAATGATTTTTAAAAATCATTTTTCCCTCCAGAGTTCATGTGGTTCTGTAAACTCTGGCACACAACCACATAGAAGCAGAGATCACTGGACCTCCTCAGTTTTCTGCTAGCAATTTAAATTATTTTTATTTACTGTATTTTTTCAACTCAGTCTCACTATATAACTTTAAATCCATACACTATAAACTAAACAGTTATAATTTATGATGAACTTGTCTGTGGAATTGTGATTCTATTTACAGACATGAAGACTCTGCTATTACAGTACAACACAGTAATGATGAACTCTGTAGACTGGGCTAGCATTAGAACATCATTGCTCATAACTTAAAAAAGTAGAGCCAAGGTACTTTTTCCTGCCACTGTACCAATTTGTATTCTTCTAAACTATACACAGTTGAAGCTATTTTTATTAGATTGTAGTTCAATAGATGGCACCCTACAGTCAGTGAAGAATAATTTTCTAAAATGAATAGTTTTTTAGTAGTGAGGTATAAAATAAAGAGGAGCTTAATGATTTCATTTGTAGGCACAAAGTCCTTAGATAAACCACATCACCTTGAAAGAGAGCAGAACAAGTGAAATCAAAAGGCAATATGTTGCATCCTTCAGTGGCCTTGAGTCACATGTTCTGCAACAGATACATGCTTCACTGCACTTCTACACCTTATGCTGGAAGTTTATTTGAAAACAGAGCCAAAGATAACCCAAATGAGAACTGGAAGCAGAATAGAGGAGGTATTGAAATAGAGGTAACAGAAGGTTGTGGAGGATAAAGGACAGTGTGGCGATGGGGTGGAATGTGGAGGCTATATGTTTTCCATCACACTAACTGAATCTTCACATAGTTGGCACCAGTCATTATGAACTGTCATGACTGTATGCCTAAGAACATTTAATCTGTAGTGTATAAACATGGAAATGCAATACCTGGCGACTTTTTTTTTAGATAGCACTGAGAATTCTACTCCCTGCCTGCGATTGCAGTTTCAAGCTATACTGTGGAGGGAAAAAAAAAGGTAAAAAAAAGGTAAAAAAAGATAAGAGAAAGAAAAATAGGATTTTTTTTTTTCTTTCTATAGCCTTGCTGGGACTTATTACCTATGTTGCTGCAGTGTTGACTATTCAAATGCTGAATATATCGAAATTTTAGAGTTAATTTTTATCTGGCAGATTTTAAGCAGGCACTCTCCAGGCACATTTTAAGTTTCTTGATACCACTATATGTAATGGACAGCTTCACTAGAGCTTCTGTTAACAGAAAACCTCTTCCAATGTCTAGTTTAAACATATTCTTTATAATACCACTGTACTTTATATCATATACACTTTCTCCCTCACTGTTTTATTAGTTACCATTCCTGTGACCTTGTGTCATGTCCTGATCCCGAAGGAGGACCAGGTCACTCAGATTTGCTGATTCCCTTTGTTGGAATTGAAGTGAGACAACATTTAAGATCCACACAAATATTAACTTTAATAGGAACACAAAGAACAAATGCACTATTAACATTAGCACCTTCACAGTTACATCTATTCAAGATAATCTCCCCCGTGAGGAAAGGCTGACAGAACTGGGGTTGTTCAACCTTGAGAAAAGAGTACTAAGAGGGAATCTTACTAATGTTTATAAATATCTGAAGTGTGGGAGACAGAGGGAAATAACCAGCCTCTTTTCAGTTGTCTGTGGGGACAGGACAAGGGGCAATGGCCTCCAGTTGGAGCATAGGAAGTTCTGCACCAATATGCAGAACTTTTTCACAGTGAAGGTGGCAGAGCACTTGAACAGGCTGTCCAGGGGGGTTGTGGAGTCTCCATCTCTGGAGATATTCAAGACCTGTCTGGATGCCTACCTGTGTGAGGTGTCCTAAGGAACCTGCTTTGGCAGTAGGTTTGGACTTGTTCTCTGGATTTCCTTTCCAACCCCTATGATTCTGTGAACATATGAATGTGGCTTTATGGGGAACCAAGGTAGGCTTTGCATTACTTAACATCTTTGAGAGAAAGAAGAGAGGGGAGACAAAGGAGGTGTTCCATGTGAAGTGCCCCCCACCAAGTCACACAGAATCACAGAATTACAAGGTTGAAAAAGACTTTTAAGACCATGAAGTCCAACCGTTTCTGTCGTATACTAAATCATATCCCTAAGTACCTGATCTACCCTTTTTTTAAACACATCCAGAGATGCTGACTCAACCACCTCCCTGGGCAGCCTGTTCAAGGCCCTGAAAATTCTTTCAGTAGTATTTCTAATCTGAACCTGAAGTCTCTGCATTGTTCTTTCATGCTTGTCATTCCTTTCTTCATTCGCATAAGCTCCAACTCTTCTACACTTCTTATGTAAATGAGCAAGCATGCTTAAAACAGAGATGTTGGGAGTCATTGGGTTTGTTGGGTCAGTGGTTTTGGTTTCCCTCCACCACCTCTATATTTCACCCAGATATTGTGGGTTTTCCTGAGTAAGTGCTTAGGCAATGTTGGAGCCAAAGTTGCAGACTCAACTCGCATCAATGTGATCAATGTTGAGTTTGTTTATTCAAATGCACACACACCTTTATATATTTCTATATCAGTACACGAGTTACATTACATTGCTATTGGTTATATGCTCTGTTCACGTGCCTTACATGTGCCTCACCATTGCTAAAAATTGGTTAAAGCTATACAATCACCTTATTCCTTATAAGGCAGTTCTTAACGTTCTTGCAGTTTCTTATCTCATTCTCACAGGCTTCTGTTTTCTGTTACTGCATACCGATCATGCCTTGACATGTCACCGCTTGTCCCCCAAGCCCGATTACATTAGGGCAAACTGAGCCATGCGGCAAGTCTGTATGTGCCACAAGCCCACTCCTCTCAAGATACCTTGCTACAAGGCTATCCCCTTTCTTGTGGTTTGTAAATGTTTAAGACATATGTAGTTCACTTTGGGTACCCTTGTCTTCAAAGCTTGACTAAAAGACTTCCTCTTCTAGATTATTGTGTATTTCGAACAGTTCTTTTGAGGATATTGTAAAGGATAAAATGTAAATGAGGGATCCAAACTACCTTAAAGCTCTAGTTGGTCTCCTACACCTTGGTATGAAGAACAATGTGATTAACTTCTACAATACAATGACTGGCTTTCTAAATGAAGACACAGTATTCAATGTCTGCGTAGACTTCACTAAGGCTTTTGACAGCATCCTATACTCATATAGAAGCTGATGAAGTATACACTGGAGGAGCAGCCAGTGAAGTGGATAGAAAACTGGCTCAGTGGCCAGGGCCAGAGCATAGTGACCTCCAGAGATCCAACCTCAAATATTCTGTGATTTTATGATTCTATCATTCTATGAATAATATTAATTTAATTTTCGGAGTTAAAAAAGCCAAGGGTGAATCTAAAGAACATTTTAGTTCGCATACTAGTTCAGCATGGATTCACCAAGGGGAGATCGTGCTCGACCAATCTCATAGCCTTCTATGATCTCATCATCGGCTGGGTGGATGGAGGGAGAGCAGTGGATGTCATCTACCTTGACTTTAGCAAGGCTTTCGACACTGTCTCCCACAACATCCTGATAGAAAAACTCAGAGAACAAGGGATAGATGAGTGGACAGTGAGGTGGGTTGAGAACTGGCTGTCGAACCGGGCTCAGATGGTTGTGATCAGTGGAGTAGAATCTGAATGGAGGCCTGTGACTAGCGGTGTTCCCCAGGGCT
>VZTU01021985.1:5627-16273 GCA_013400835.1 Zapornia atra | reverse complement strand
CAGTTCTGGGCTCCCTGGTATAAAAAAGACAGGGATCTCCTGGAGAGAGTCCAGAGAAGGGCTACCAAGATGATTAGGGGCCTGGAACATCTCCCCTGTGAGGACAGGCTGAGTGAGCTGGGACTGTTTAGTCTCAAGAAAAGAAGACTTAGGGGGGACCTAATTAGTGTTTATAAATATCTTAGACATGGGTTGCAGGGGGAATTGGCCAGCCCCTTTTCAGTGGTCTGTGGGGACAGGACTAGGGGCAATGGCTGTAAACTGGAGCATAGGAAGTTCCGCACCAACATGCAGAAGAACTTTTTCACAGTGAGGGTGACAGAGCACTGGAACAGGCTGCCCAGGGAGGTGGTGGAGTCTCCTTCTCTGGAGATATTCAAGTCTCGTTTGGATGCCTATCTATGTAATATGAGATAGGGAGCCTGCTTTGGCAGGGGGGTTGGACCTGATGATCTCTCGAGGCCACTTCCAACCCCTACGATTCTGTGATTCTGTTATTCTGTGATACCTTTGAAATTAATCTCCTCATTATTTTCAACTTTTCACCTCCTTTTGCAGAATAGTCTCAAAGTACATGAAATAGACACCTCATGAACTAGAGCACGAGCCCACCTGACACATACCTCAATTTTGTTTTAGTCCAAAGCAGAGCACCCTTGAAGTAAAACTCAAATATCTGTAGTGTGGACATTAGGTCCTAACATGATTTTATTCCACAAATACACTTCTGTTGGGTTTTGCTACTTGCTAACACGGTTTTCTACAGTTTTCTATCATGAGATGAAAATTCTTATTCATTCACTCTCTCATGCCCTGGGATTTTTTAATTTTTTTTTTGAAATCATGATATAGATTTTACCATAAAAATATATTTTTTTAAAAGTATCTTTTAACTGAGTCTTTTTCAGACTGAGATGGTGAAGGCACACTCCTGACTGATAACTAGTAGATCGTCTGGACCATTCTGGGCTGTGGAGTCATTTTCATTTTCTGTTCAGAATACTTTCTCAATAGTGTAACTGTAGGAAATGAAGAGAGTCCTTGGAAAAGAGACATCATTATGCTTCTTGGAGGGAAGCTGTGAAAGCAAGAGAAAAAGCAGTAAAGCACAAGATGGAGTGGCTTGTAGAGATATAAATTTGTGTGTTGTGTAGCAGGGATGTGGCATGGTGTGCTTTGTAATGTTAAGGAAGATACCTGTGCAGGGGGAGTTTGCCAGGATGGAACAACCTTTTGTATAAGAAAGTTGTGGTTCTTGTGTTAACTAAAAAGTACTGAAACCTGACTCTAGGCTGCTGCATCAGCCATTGAGAGTATAAAAAGGTTTGCTCAGTTGTTATTAAAGTTGTCTTCAATCCACCATGTCCTTTCAATATGCCACAGGTAACATACAACATCAGAAACGATTCCTTCTACTTCTGAACTAAAATAATCCTTTCAGTCATATATCTCACTAATTTCAGTGCCACTGAATTTTTAATGGTAAACAACAAAGAGCTATGGTTCTTTCAGGAATTTAGGTGTCTTCTTCTCCCACTGACAAAGCATATGTGACTGATCTGCCCAAAGAACAAGAAATATAGTTCTTCAGGATGGCAGGCTGCATGCAAACAAGTTACCTTACATTTCTGCACAAAGGAATTTTGTAATAAGACAGAGGCAATGGAATAATTCTCTGACATTTAGCATAAAGTCTAGCATCTCTGATACTGCTGCTTGATCATCTGTCTTGGGCATATGCACCATTCAGAAAACTGTAGAAATCTCCGCAATGTGTGGTGACGCTTATTTAATAGTTAAGATGAGGTTAAAAACTGTCTGGACAGTCAGGCCCAGAGAGTTGTGGTGAATGGACCTAAATCCAGTTGGTGGCAGGTCACAAGTGGTGTTTCACAGGGCTCAGTGCTGGGGCTGGCACTGTTTAACGTCTTCTGGATGAGGGGATTGATTGCACCCTCAGTAAGTTTCCAGATGACACCAAATTGTGTGGGAGTGTCAATTTGTTGGAAGGTAGCGTGGCTCTGTAGAGGGATCTGGACAGGCTGGATCCATGAGCAGAGGCCAACTTTATGGGATTCAACAAGGCCAAGTGCTGGGTCCTGCACTTTGATCACAGTAACTCCAAGCAGTACTATGGGCTTGGGGCAGAGTGTCTGGGGAGCTCCCTGATGGAGAAGGACCTGGGGGTGTTAGTTGACAGCCGGCTGAACATGAGCAGTCAGTGTGCCCAGGTGGCCAGGAAGGCCAATGGCATCCTGGCCTGTATCAGGAATAGTGTGAACAGCAGAAGTAGGGAAGTGATAATTCCATTGTACTCAGCTTTGATGAGGCTGCACCTTGAATACTGTGTTCAATTTTGGGCCCATCACTACAGGAAGGATATTGAGATGCTGGAGCTCATCCAGAGGAGGGTGACGAAGCTGGTGAAGGATCTGGAGCACAAGTCCTACGAGGAATGGTTGAGGGAGCTGAGGCTTCTTGAGAAAAGGAGGCTGAGGGGAGACCTTATCAGTCACTACAACTACCACAAGGCAGTTCAGAGATGTTGGGGGTTGGTTTCTCTTGGGTGACAGGTGATAGGATGAAAGGAAATGGCTTAGAATTGCACCAGTGGAGATTTAGGTTTGATATGAGGAGGAATTTCTTTACTGAAAGGGTTGTTAAGCATTGGAAAAGCTGCTCAGGGAAGTGGTGGAATCACCATCCCTGGAGGTATTTAAAAGGCATGTAGATGCAGTGCTTAAGGACATGATCTAGAGGTGGACTAGTGAGGGTTAGGCTATGGTGGGATCTAAAGGATCTCTTCCAACCCAGGTGATTCTATGACATCTGAGTTATTCTTTTTTCCTGTATTGTCACATACACTTCTTTACACAAAAATGCCTGTTACTCCAAAACTGCTATTCAAAAGGTTATTGAATTCCCACTCTGTTTTAAGTGGTATAAAATAGACACACATTCTCTGATCAGGAGTCCATTTGTATGTCCACGGGGGACAAGCTAACCTTATGACATACAGTTGCTATCAACAGCCTTTATGCAACAACACATACTGTGACATTGTCTCAGTCTGCAGCCAAAAATATCAACCAAATGCAATCAGAGATTTATTTTTTTCCCCCTCTCCTATCTTTTCTTCCATATATTCTTGTTACCAGTTACATGTTCCTTCAATACATCTTAGCACTTACCTCCTGAGATACTGTCAAGGTCAGCATCAGTTTTGCTCGATAAAGCCCACCAGGGGCTACTGGAGAAGTTCAGTCCTAAGAATACAAACAGAAGAAAGCAAATTACCTTCCAGTTATCTGCAATTTTATGATTATTTTGTTGCAAAAAACCAAATGCCAAATGCTTACATGAAGAAATACTCACTTCTCTTATTTAGTACCATGATGCATGTACAGACTAATGCTTTAAGTAATTTACTACAACAATTTCCAAATCACATTCAAGGCTCTCTCGTGGTAGCTCACTGATAACTTGTATTAAACAGCAAGGTCATGCTGACACCCTGCTTTGTCACTGTAGCATAACTTGTTTGCCACAGGAAATATGCACAAAGCATCAGGATCATAAAAATCTCAGGCAGAGTTTGCTTATTTTTATGCCCAATGAATGCAAGAAACCTCGGTTTTTGAACATCAGAAGTGTCTTATGAAACTCAGAAACATACAAAGAAAGAAAAAAAGAAAATATTTTTAAGTAATAGCACTAGGTGCCTAAATTAAGTCTATATTGAAAAATCCATTAATGAAAAGGAGAGAATCCCTTTGTGTATAATCAGATGGTATTACCTGTCTAATTTTGAGACTTGCTGAAGCACATCCTATTTCTACTAAATGCAATTGCTGCAGATCAGTTGTGATGACACACATAAATTTCCTATGGCGAATATATTAAATGTTTTTCAGCACTTATAAAAACACACATTACCACAAAAATGAGAAAAATAGCATAAGGAATTTCCAAAATAATTTTATTTTTCACATATGAATCCTCAATGTACTTTCATGATAGAAAGAAAGGCATGTTTTCTCTCTTATCCGTGGTGGACATACAGATATGTGAGGTGAAGTGGTGTGAAACCTTATGAAAACATAGCCAAGTTTGTACTATAAGTGCAAAGTGAGAATCTCCTTCCTGGTCCTGAATTCAGGATTTATTTTTCTTTTTAGGTATATTTGCAAACTGAAAAATTTTGGCTACTTTAGTAAAGTGCTCAGAAGTGTTGCAAGTTTGTTTTTCTTTTATTTCATTTGCCATTTGAGACCACATAATTCCATAAAATTTATGTGGCTAAATGGAATAGTTTATGTTTAAGCAGCCTTTCCTTCCACTCATGGTGCATACACATTTAGATGTCTAAAGCACACATTGGCCTTTATGAGTAGACTGGATAATCAGTCTGTTAGCTTTTTCCTTTCCTCTTTCCCACTTTGTCATGGTTTTGCCCCAGCCAAAGTATCACACAGCTTCTTTCTAAGGTGGAGCTTGGGGGGAGCGGGGCTGTTGGGGGAAGGAAGGGAAAAAAAAAACCCAAAAGCCAAAACCTTGCAGGCTGGGATAAGGATGGTTTACTGGGATAGCAAAGAGATAGATATAATAATAACAGGACTTTATAGCAGAATATACAAAACTGGTGATAGATAATGCAGTTTCTCACTGAAATGCACAAATCGGGCTGTAGAGCTCGGAGCTGTCCCAAAGCTGGACAGTCCCCAAAAACCATGTGTCCTGGAGCTGAGTGCTCCAGCCAGCCCCCCTTTATGCTGAGCATGATGTAATTGGTGTGGAATACCCTCTTTCACCAGTTTGGTCACCTGTCCTTGCTGTGTCCCCTTCCATTTTCCTGGGTGCCCCTTGCCTTCTTGTCAACAGGGAAATATGAACAACTGAAAAGTCCTTGACTGCTTGACAGCAACTAAAAACATCAGTGTGTTATCAGCACTGCTCTCATCCTAACTCTCAAACACCATTACACCAACTGCTGGAAAGAAAATTAAGTCTATACTGACGAAACCAGGACAATCTTCTGTCATTAATCCCTTCTCATGCTTCCCAGATAATGCATCTTAGAATTCTCCTGACTTTCAGTTCAGTGTGTACATATCTTGAGTGTCATTTTGGCGTAGCCGGGTATGTTAGGGGGTGTTTGATTGTCTAAAGCCTGACTTTGGTAACTACAGGGCTGAGAGTTTATGGGTGAGAATCAGGGGAAAACCTGAAAATGCAGATATCATGGTGGGAGTATGTTATAGAACACCCAACCCGGATAAAGAGACAGAAAATATATTCTATAAGGAGCTGAAAGAAGTTTCATAATCACTAGTCCGTGTTCTCATGGGGTACTTCAACTCACGGGACAACCGGAAAGACAATACAGCAGAGGAAATTGTCTAGAGGTTTCCTGGAGTGTGTGTGAGATAACTTCCTAACAAAGTTGTTGAGTGAGTCCACCCCATTGGACCCACTGCTTGTGAAAAGAGAAGGTCTCTGTGAGTGATGTGATGGTTGGAGGCTATCTTGGTCATAGCAGTCATTAAATGATAGTGTGTGATTCTCAGAGAAGTAAGGAGAGGAGAGGGCATCAGCAGAACTGTTACTTTAGACTTTGGAGGGCAGACTTTGGCCAGTTTAGGAAGCTGGTTGACAGTCCCTTGGGAGGCAGGCCTGAAGGGCAAAGGAGTCCAAAGAGACTGGAAGTTCTTCAAGAGTCATATCTTAAAGGCGCAAGAAATGGTCATCCCCATGTGCTAAAAGGGAAGCTGGTGGGAAAGTCCAGCCTGACTGATCAGAAAGCTTTGGCTGGAATACAGGGAAAATACAGAGAGTTTATCACCTTTGGAAGAAGGGGCAGGTAGCTCAGGAGGTCTACAAGGATGTCATGAGTTTATGCAGAGATAAAAATAGAAGGGCCAAAGCCAAGCTAGAACTTAATCTGGTTACTGTTGTGATAGACAATAAAAAGTGTTTATATATATACATTATCAGTAAAAGGAAGGCTAAGGAAAATGTCCATCTGTGTTGAATGCAGGAGAAAAAATCGTGACAAAAGATGAGGGAAAGTCTACTTTCATAAAGATAGTTAATGTCTTCTTTGCCTCCATTTTTCATAGTAAAACCAATTGTTGTCTGTGTACCCAGTCCCCTTAGCTGGAATACAGTGACAGGGACCAGAATGAAGCCCCCATAATCAAAGGGAAAATGGTTAGCGACCTGCTACACCACTTAGACACACACCCTCCAAAGGTATTGAGGGAGCTGGCCGAAGTGCTAGGCAAGCCACTTTCCATCATTAATCAGCAGTCCTGGCTAATCCGGTGTGGGAATCTCACCTCAGATGTTAAAAGCACCAGTGTCTGCTTGTCTCTTATGCAAACATTGTGGATGGAGATCTACAAAGGTGGCATGAGAAGCAGATGAAGGAGGGGGTCTTGCAGTGGCGAGATGGCCCTGTTTTGGGTAGAGAATGTAAGATAAACAGACAGATGGTTTCTACGCAGAATTTTAAAGGCCACAGTGCCCCGAGTGAGACCTTTTGCTTTGTTAACTGTGAAATTAACATTTTTATATATGTATGTGCGTGTATGTATGTATATACATATAAATAGAATTATTATATTACAATAATGTAATAATATGCTAATGAGCAAAAGGAGTACTACATGCTATGTATAGTATGTTATATGACTACAGTATATGACTATAGTAATGGTCTCTCCACCCAAATCACATTAAATGTCACCCCCGTGAGGGAACAGCTAAGACTAGGATATAAAGGATATTGAGGAAATTACCCAAGGGGTGTATGTGGGAGAAATTGGAGACCCTGAAGATGGGCAGTTGATGGGCTTTGCTCCTTCTTCTCCACCAAAGACAGGACCACCTTCTGGAAGTTGTTAAAAAAAACCAAAGAAACAAAAAAAATCTTGTTCTTTTTTTTTAGTTTCAGTGGGACAGCTCAATAGAAAAAGGCAGAAAGGAGAGATTCCTAACAGTGTTTTCCTTTGCAGTCCTGGCTGGATGATATTTTATGTCCCGTGCATTTAAGGAAACACAGTCTCATAAATTTGCACAAGTAATAGATCTTTTTAGGGGAAGTCTTTGTGATTGAACAAAAGGTCGCTACTCTTCCTGCGATCTTATAATACAGCCTTTTCCATGCAGTTTTAGTGATAGCTCTTCACATTCTGTCTTTGGGCTTATCATATAAAGTTGTTAAAATTGTAATCAATTATCTCTTCTTTGAGTCCATTCATGTCAAATGACTGTAGCACCAAGGTACATTACATAAACTTGGTTCCTTTCTCTTTATATTGACTAACAATTAAAGAAGAAAAGTTGCAGTATGATGTTGAGAAAGACTCAACAGCTGGTCCAAAAAAGTAACTGTCATTAGGTCAGTGGTAGAGGTCCTTGACTTTCACTAACTACTGCTCTTTTGCAACAAGAGGCAAACCCAAACAAATTGAGTCCTTTTTCAGTCTCCTCTGAATCCTAACTGATAATGTTTTTTCTGTTGTTGTTTAACTGAAAAATAAATAAGGAAGCTGAATAAAGCATGAGGAATTTTTTTGTAAGGATCTAAAAATAGTCCAGTCTCTTTTCAGTACATCTGGTAATCAGTTTGGATGCAAAAAGCAACACAAAGTCTGTGAGAATCAAGCCAGTTATAAAGTTTAATATCCAAGAGAATGTATAAAAGAAGGTTTCAATCTTAGCTCAAGAAAACAGCATGATATTGCAGGCCTCATCATCACCATTAAGCAAGGAAGTAATGCAAGTCTGGCATGAAGTTTCAGGCTTCACGGTATTTAGTGCTGCCTTAGGCCAACTATCATTTTGTCCATTGTCTAATTTGGATATGAGTAATGAGCCTTTTTGTTGAGAAATTTAGAAGCTGTAACAAATGTGATGCTTCAGATAAATTCACTTGCTACGTAAAATTCAAAGTATTTGATTAACATTTATCCTCTTCTACTAGAAGAGTTATCAGCCAAGGAAAGGACTAGGGAGTTTATGCAGTTTAATATACTCAGTGTTAAGCAAGGTGAAAGCTTCATCTTAAATTACATCTGTGGCAAATGTAACTGCTCTGCGGTCAGAAGAATTTTGTCAAAAGCAAGAGAAACAGTATAGCTCCACACACAGTTTGCCAACTGAAATATTGCTGGATTAGAAACTAATGAATGGAAAGTATAATTTTAAGAACCATTGAGAAAATAGTTTAAAGATGTCCTGTTGTAATTTTTTTATGCCTTTGATGTAGATAATGCTTTCCATCCAAGTGAGTTAAGTAATGCGTGCATTTATGTAAATGTCATATTAATCAAAACATTCCTCTTCAGGTTAGATTCATTCATCTAAATCCATTTTATAGGTATCACTTAGTAGAGACAGGCAAGTGAAATCAAGCTTTAGTTATCTTTAGCTGTGTTTCTCACACTGGTGTCACAATTCAAAATGTCTCAAATAACTGAGGTTTTTGTCACATAAAAATCTTAAAGGAAAGGACTGAAGCATTTCTTGGCTAAAAAAATCCCATAGTTTTAATTTGGGCCATTTTCAATTACTGTTGCCTGTGATACTACTATTCTAAAGCACAAGAAATACCTATTTCTGAAAACCAATTAAAAAAATAGGAAATATCCAGTAAACTCCAAGTGTCTCATTCTTCTCAACCGCATAACTGTAAAAAAATCCTACTTTTATGTTTTCCCACAACTACGCATAAAAGACTGAAACAAATTCCATTTCAAGCTCTGATTTTCAAAGAACAAGTTGCACTACAATACATAATCTGCAAGTTTTTAGCCCAAATATCTGTTGGAAATAAATAGAAAAAATAAACAATGGAAACTTGTGAAGACTTATTTGTTTGTTTGTTTCCTTACTTTCCTGAGAACAGATATAAAGTCATGGATTTTAGGACATGAAAGGAATCCTTCATTTTTTTCCTTTGTTTTATCACTGATTCCTTCTTCTCTAGGTCAGATTTGACAACCTCAAATTGAAGTTTTAACGAGACTAAGTGGAGCTACTTTCGGTTTGTATTCACGAATTTTACGGCGTCTACCACATAGTAATGTTGAATACAGAATTTTAATTTTTTTTAATAACTTGATTTCAAGTAAGGTTTGCAGACATATGTATACAGATGCATTGCATAGGCTCTGAACGAGTTATTAGGTTGGTAAAACCAACAACCCATCTATTAGTTACATATATGTTATATATTGATGATAACATAGCAGCTGACAGGAAGCTGTTAGTGCAATTAAACTGAGATTTTGGGGGTTTTTATGTGAAATAGTCTTTCTGGGAAAAAACTGAACCAAAAGTGGTGAATCATATCCAAAAGATTTAATTTTATTCTACTATATAAATAATTAATTATTTAAAATTTTTGATTAGAAATATTCAGAAAACCCACCAACTGGACTATTTGTATATCCTCTAATGCGGGGAAAAAAGTAGATGAGTAGCTTTACACAGGGAGTCACTGGGCTTTGATTTTTGTGCATTTTCAGTGCATTTACTTCAGTAGAATCCTCAGTATCTTTGTTATTACTATATAAGGAAAGATTACTTTTACAAATGACTGTGTCAACATTATAAATAGTCCCACTATATTATGGTTTTCCCATGGGTATCCTCACTATTGAGGAAATTGACCTTGCAGAGGACGATAACTCATTCTTGACTGGGAACCTTAAACTACAGATAGTGGAATAAATTTTGGAATCACTCTGTCTCTAACTAGACTCTCTGTTTAGCTTCACCATAACCATAAATATGCTGTACAAAGTATCCATCTGAGTTCCTAATCCAATCGGTCTCCTAGTCAAATCTCTATTTCAAAGATTTTGCTAAAATGAACTTCCATAAATGCACTTGCAGAGTGGAAAAAGTACTGGCAGAAGAGATGTCCGGAAGTATAACCTTTGCTATGCAGATTCATATGTTATTTATAAAAGCATCTTCACAATTTTAATAATGAACCTAAAGTTCATGGAAGGATCATGTTCTAATAAGGGTTTAGTTACCAAATAGCTAAAAAATAAGCATAACTTACTTCGTCTGCACTTTAAGAGAACAACTAAATTTAAGAAAGCTGTGCAGTTTCCAAGAGATGTGAGCGGGTATATATTGCTAGAATTTCTTCTGCTGAGGAGATGAATGTGGGAAAGGACATGCCCATCAAGCAGAAATTACCCCTCTGACATGACTACCACCCTCAAAACAAACCCCTAGAACTGTTTCATCTAAGACTTTCCAAACCAGGCTGATTCAATGCAGCATCCTTTCCTCAACTGCTAAAAGAACTGTGAGAATAGTACTGACATAGGCATCTTCTATCTAGGTTATTCTACTCTGGTGAATCATTTTTACTTCTCTTCTATCTCAAAGTAACCCATATAAGCCAGATGAAAGAGTGATAATTTCTGTAACACAATTCCTTATTGGGCTTTATCCAAACTGCCAGATCTATCTGAGCCTGATATCAAGTCCACTCTAAACAAAATTTAGTAAGTCTGCAGTGTGATGAGGGATTCCCAAGAAAGGTGAAAAGTGGATGGATGGATGGACGGATGGTTGGTTTGATGGATATAAGAAACAGAAGTAAATATATTAATTTTTAA
>VZTU01021984.1:33862-78569 GCA_013400835.1 Zapornia atra | reverse complement strand
AAAAGGAAGCCAAGGGTTTGGTGGTATGGTTTATTGCCAGGCCTTTCAGGATTGAAGTATGAGTTAGGTTGTGAATAAGTTTCTGCTGTGATATGTACATTATTTATATTGCAGTGGGAGAAGAAG
Organism: Zapornia atra; assembly: GCA_013400835.1. Taxonomy (NCBI): domain Eukaryota; kingdom Metazoa; phylum Chordata; class Aves; order Gruiformes; family Rallidae; genus Zapornia; species Zapornia atra. The sequence goes on along the minus strand of VZTU01021984.1, from coordinate 78,443 downwards.
CAGGAGAAGCGGTACAAAAAAACCCCACCTTTATAAACACCCCCCCCCACACACACCCCTAATACAGGTGGACAGTTAACAGTCCTTGAGAATCATGGGTGAAACCATAACCTATGAGTGGCAAAGTTGCTGACCAAAGTACTAGCTTCATGTGATTAAAAAAATCCAACAAAACCCCCAAAAACCTTGTTTAGGTATTTATAAAAAGATGAAAATAAGGTAAAACAAGTTGTGGTGGCAAGGGTTGGGTAATGTAACCTTTGCCGTCTTAAGGAATCAAAGCAGGATGTAAACACATGCTAAAACCACCTTATCTTGGTATGGAAAGTACAAAATGTGTCTCCCCTGGTCTCAGAGAAAAAGGCAAGCTGTAGGATGCCTAAGAAAAGTTGTTGTAATCACTGGGTATGAAAATAAGCCTGTGACTTCATATAAAATGAGTAAGTTTCATTACAAATGCACATCTTATGGATCCATGAAGTTAAAAGTCTGTGGCCAAAAAAGTGTTGGGTGGCACTCCAGAGCAAAAGAGGAGGACGCTGAGTAAGATTTTGATCTGCCAGAGTTGTCTGTTCCTGGCTGAGACTATTTTAGCTGAATCCTGGCATATTAGTATTAAAATACTGACTGCATCAACCGATGCTGTCTACTAGAATAGCAGAAATTATTTTGGAAACAAGCTGATCAGTGTGGTTCCCTGGAAATTACTACCTGCAGTTGTCACTGCCTAATATACAAAACGGCTTGTGCCAGGGTAGTACAATAGAGGCTTTGTGCTATTGTGATAATTTCTCTTCCTGGAAAAGAAGAAATTAGATCACAGAAATCTGTGGGACTGAAGGACACAGTTAAAATAAACATTGCGTGGCCCTACTAGATACTGCTGTCTGGACCTGAAATACATGCCTAGGTAATGGGGTTGAAACTGTATGGAAGTAGCATATCCCCCCATGATATTTGGGACATGGGGATACTTGGTGGCCAAACCTGTCTCTTTGTTATGGCTGAAACTATGTGTGCAGATACTACATTTTACTAGTGACAGCTTTGTGCCTAGAAAAGTATTATTTGCATAATGTATTGCATAACCCACAGACATGGGGAATGAATAGCAACATCTCTGGAGACCTACAAATGGGAATGCTTATTTGCAGAATTAGGAGACGAACCCAAAGGACTAAGCCTGCTGTAGAGATCAGACTGCTGACTGAGAAAATCAAAGTCCATGTGCATGATCTAAACCATGTTTGACAAGCCAGGCTTTGGTTTCACCAGGAGACTCACTATGGTATTTGGTTATGTTTTTAAAACCCACAAGTGTAAATTAGAACGAGCTAATTTTATAATTATTCCCAACAGACACACAAGTAATTTAGTCTCAGACGTTTATTTTATAAAGACACAATCATTCAAAAAAAGAAGTGCTGAGAAACCACAAGTGGTTTGAGCAATAGAGGCTTAGAGCTTTTGCAAACACGCGCGTTTAAAATGTGGTAGCATTTGTTTAAAAGCCATTGAGTGCTCTGTCTGTCTCTTTGTGGCTTTATGACTGTCTTTAAGATTAATACAAAGGAACTCGGAGGGTGCTGGGGGTGTGTATTGTGGTGGGTGGGGGGTGTTAGTCATTAATTTAAAGTCCAGAAAAAAACTTCAGTTGTTCAGACTTAAGAAATGAAGGACAGTATCGTGTTTGTTTAAGATGCTGCTGGAAGAGAGACTGAGACTGAATAGAGAAAGCGATTTTTATGTATTTTTTAAATCTTGAGACTCATCGGATTGTTTATTCTGAAGAGACAGGGATACCACTTTAATACAATTTCTCCCCCCTGCCCCCATCTCAATACCTTGAAGAAACAACTGCTGACAAGATACTAACATGTTGTGTGGAAAGGGCACTGTATGCAAATACGTTCAAATCAAGATTGTAATATTAGCCTGTAAAAAGATGGTTAGAAATGGTGAGGTTCTCAACAGCTGTGAAATGAGCAAGTTCACATATGTCATGACTCTCATCAGTTCTCTGATTATTATTTTAGAATGACCTCAGAGGAAATAGTTATTTGACGATTATAAAAATTAAATACCCCATAGATTTTGGATCTTACACAACGCATGATATGAAGCTACAATTTTGAACTAAATGGTGCTGGTAGTAACAGTGCCGTTTACAGGTAGCAAACAGATCTCAAAAACATTAAGTTTTCTGAGAGCACTAAGCTTTACTGTCTATTTAGTCTTATTTTTACTAGGAAAGATTAAACAACCAACCTTAGCATGGCTGTAATGAGCTGTCAAAGGTGAGTTTCAACCCACTTGGATTCATTAAGGTGGTGTTCAAATAAATCCATGTTTGCCTTTTTGTAAGCAGGACTTTTTCTAGGTTTTTTTGAGACAAGTATCAACTTTGAGGTGGGGGAGGAAAGGGAGACAAGTGGTGGTTTTTGTGTGGTTGTATATACAGGTTCTGTTTATAATGTCTGTATTTACATTTATAAAGTGCAGATATAAACCTTTTTGCAAGCTTTCTCTAAGATTTTTAAATACATCCAGGTAGCAACGTTTTGTTTTGTCTTTTTTCTTTAAATTTCCTATGTGGCTTTTTAGGATCGGATAACTAATCAGGCGAATGTACCATGTTTTAGGTTCAAGTCTCCTGCTTCTGAAATAAGTTATTTATCTGTATCTGAAGCCTAATGTTTCTGGAGTTAAGAGTTTAATCTCTCTTTATGAATTTCATTCAAAAGGCCTGCAAATGTCTAGCACTGATTTTTCAGTAAATGGGATTTAGGGCTACAACATCATACAACCTTCTAAAATTTCAAGCCAAGTTCAAAGGGGGGATAGTATGGTTGGGAAGTCAAGATAATGTGAATGACCAAAAAACCCCAAAACAACCAAACATAATAAGTGCTCTTTTAGAAACCAGACCTTTCTGGCAGTTTCCAAAAAATTTCTAGTATAATATAGGTGTGAGTATTTTGTGAATGCATCAATTGCTTTCTGAGATAGAAAATACATTTTAGTCTTTCTGTCTGGAGAACTCTCACTGATGTAAGGCTTTGTGGAATATCGTGTATATTTAAAACTTTTCACTGGATTCAAGTTAACTTTTTAAACCTCATACAGTCATTGGTTTTTGTAGAGTGTGCCAGATTCATAGCTTCACTGAAAAATTAGGTTTTCAACTTGAGTGAAGAAATATAGCCCTAATGAGAACATATTTTAGTGGGTTGAGGAAAGGAATTAGTATGAGTACTTTTGTATGAACTTACTTTATACTGATTTGCAATATTTTAATAGTGGTCATCAAGTTTCCAGCATAGGCTAAAACTGTAATTCCACGTCCATCTCTTTGGTCAAATTTACAAGTCATCGTGCTCTGTTCTAATAGGTATGCCTAAATATTTACATTTCCCATCAGAAAATGTGTGTGTTAAATTGTTGAGTGCAGGTTTCAAGATTGCCTCCAAAGTTGGAGAACTTTGTGCCGCAAGGATTAATGTGTGGTATGTCCTTGTCCATGTCTCACCAAGGTCAGCAGAAAGGCACCCACTGGTGGCAGTGGGTAGTTGAGCACAGTGGGTAATGTTCTCTAATAGGTTATTGTATGTTTTTCTGTTAGTTTAGATAGCCATATGCTATTAAGAATATTTTTTCTGTTTCAGTTATTAAAAATTTCTGCCTTTCAGCTTTTGCAGTGATATGTATGACACAGTTTTTCTGTGGGTTTGTATACAGATGTGCTGCTTCACTACTGTCATCTAACAGAATTTTCTTGATCATCAGACATCAAAACCATCAAATGTCTTAATCTTCAAATCCGTATTTTAAATAGTTATCAAAGTTGAGTACTTGTATACTTGCTTCCTGCAAGGTTTAATGCTGAAATACATTATTTGCCTATTGATTTTCTGTACATTATCTGCATTGTGTGTTTTCCTGGTTCATTTTGATTCCCATTTTCTGTCTCCAAAAGTACCTTACAGTTTTTGAGTTTAGATGCTGGCTGTCCTTTTGGGAATATTGTCTTAGATGAATGGGAATGAATGTTTCTGTAGCCCTTTGTTATGAGAAGCAGATGTAATGGGGGATTCCTACTTTTTTTTTTTACTTTAATGGCTTCCCAGCTGCATTTAGCTAGTTCTGTTTGTCACAGATGTCATCATTCACAATAAGAAAAAACTAAATGCAATGAATCTTGCAAGCCACAATGACAGAAAGTCATTTTGTCAAAGCTGAAAGAAACTGATCTTAGTCGCAAGGGTTCTGCAGTGACGCAAATTTTCTTAAAATAAAGCGTACATATCTAAAATGCCACCAAACATATGAAAAATACAAATACCATTATGTCTCTACAGTTTATAGATATAGGAAGAGTTGCACTAAACACTAGTGCTGCAAAAGAATAGGAAGGATGTTAGCAAATGTGATACCATGTGGAGAGTCTCAGGGCGGTAAGCAGACTTTCTTTTTTGTTTCCTAGCGCTGTGAACTGCAGGAGTTCTGCTTCCCTTTCTGCTTATTCTTCTGTGCTTTTTAAAACATTTTCATAAATGTAAATATTGTCACTGAGGCTTTGCATATGAAGACCACCTAAAGAACATCTTTTATGAGGGCTGTAATATTGACTGGGAGAGGATAAATCTGTTGAAGGCTGAAAGCAAAATAACTAGGTAAATAAAATCACCAGGTAGTCCTATGAACATGTCTAGATCTGGAAGTACAAATATATATACACACACACACTGTGGGAATCTTTGACAGAATAAAAAAACCCAAACTCTCAAATCCCCCAAACGATAAGAGGTGGCAGATACAGAGATTTGGAAGTCTTTTCTGTAACACCATGAATTATGAAATTACATTTGGATTTTAAATACTTATACATTGAAAATCTTAAAAAAACTCCACTGAAACAACCCTCTAAAATCCATAGTTTATATTAAAGACTTTTTTCCCAATTGCATTTAACCCTATTTATAGGTATCACATTAATATAAAGTTCAGCAGTGCAAGATAAATTATCTCGGTAAAGCCTCTCCATCTGAATGTATACTCAAAAGAACTTTCTACACAATTTCCCTCCATTAGCTTACATGTAGTTAAAAGCTACAATTAAAATGTCATCTGAGATAGGTGAGCAGTGAAGTTTTTTGAGACTTTCAGATCTGAGTCCAAATGATTAAAAGAAAAAAGCCTACAGTGGTTCAAACATGATGCACGCTCTGGTTTTGGCTGCCAAAATTGCCCACGAAGACCTTATTTTAAATGATAGAGATTTATGGCACTTGTGTGTATAGTTGGTGAAGGGAAATTAAAATGTAATTGAAAGCACTCATCAAAAGCTCCAGCTTTCAGTTAGCTTCAGTTAAAAAGTACGGTTTGTTACAAAGTGGCATGGCAAATTTGGCAGGATTTTGTCAATTCTCAGCTGGAACTGAATGAGCTACAGGTAGGAGACTAAAGGCTCGATCCATACCCTGCCAAGTAAATTGGAAGTTTCCCATCAGACTTAAGACTTTTAATTTTCCCAGAAGATTTTGATTGTGTATGATGGGTTGTTTTTTTTTTAATTATCGGTGATTATTAGAAATATTATTCATTTAAATTTGTCAAAATAAGAATAAATTATAAATATTGCAACCCAAAATCACATCGTAACGTACCATGGAAGCCACTGTGTTGATCCCAGATACTGGCGAGCAGTGTTGTGAAGAGTCAAACCTGTGAGGCTGTGATCGTCAATATTTGTTGCCGCACCTGTGCGCTGCAGCGTGTCCAAGCCGTGCAGATTTGAACCGCATCAGATGTGAGAACTTGCTCGCAGTTTTTGTCAGCCCTGGCAAGAGCACACAATAAGGCATTTATAGCTGCCTCGTACTAGCTGCAGGAAGAATGATGATACCCTGATCTGGCACAAAATCTACCAAGGTGAAATTACTTAATTTTTTTTTTTAAATAATCAGCAGAATGGGTTGGTGCCGCTTCAGCTATTTTGGGGTTTGTGGGGTTGGTGGTTTGTGGTTTTTTTGTTTTTTTTTTTTTTAAATCATGAGCTTTTGCTGCTTTTTTAGGTACTGAGTACCTAGAAATTGCATTTGCCATCTCAGTGAACCACAGCTTGCAACAACAGTAGTAGCAACAATAGTAATAATAGTAATGTACTAAATATAACTATATTAATAATTCAATATCATTAAAAATCTGAGCGGTACTGAAGTAAATTAGGCTGTTGCCTTAAAGCTAGTAATTGCCAGGGTATAATTTGAGGATATTTTCTTTGTTGCAAAGAGGATTTTCCATGTCAGACTGTTTTTGCCTCTTCCTTGCCCCAAACACTCCTCCTGCACACAACTTGTGCTCTTCCTTGCTATGATGTAACAGTTTTTCATAAACAGGAGTCATATTATAAACCTGATACTATTTTTTTAATGGGAATTTATCAGGCTTTATCGTTGTTTTATCAGCATAACTGGTGCCATGGCGAACCTGATTTAGGAACAAGCAGCTGAGTGTGGCGAATGACAGAAATGTAAAATCTGCTGTTGGACAGTGGTCTTATTGGAGTAAATGTGTGTGGAATTGCACCCTCAGAGCAGATGATGGTGCAGTAATTATCAACAGAGGTTTAAATGTTACATCCTCTCTTTTAACTTCATTTTAGGTATTTGTTAATATTTTCACATTTCAGTCAACTTGTGGGCTTTTAGTAGTTGTGAGGTCAGTAAAAATTGAGGAGGAATTCAGGATGATGAAAACAAACAGCTCAATTCTAAGAAAAGAGTTGATCACCTTGGAAATGTGTTGGAAAAGGTAATATGGGGGGAATAGGGGAGAGAAAATTACATTAGGAGAAAATGATTGTCATGTTGCATATGCACATGTGCTGTTCTGCACATGTATAGTCACTTTACAGACCAGGATAAGTGAATGGAAAAGCCTATGTAGATTTTCGTGTATGTGATCCCTGCAACATGAGATGTGGGAGATAAAATGCTCCAGTGAATGACAATAGGGTTTATCAGGGTTAGAGGAAAAAAAAGGTGCTTTCACTTCTCAAGTTTGTAGCACACTATGCGCTATGTTTAAGTCAATAAATACACTAAAAATAAGCTCTCAAGAGTTCACGTTTACATGCAGCTGCAGCAGTGTTAAGGGTTTGAGTATTGTTTTACTTCTGAAGTTGCAGCTCTGACTCAGGTAATAGTCATCACTTCTCTCTACAAATTTGGCAGCAACAAATGATCACCGGTAACAATCTTCATCAAAGAAAAGGACGAGGCGGATTTGAAACAAAGTATTGAGTATATCTGTCTACTTTGGACCATTTAATTCATGCAGTAATTACTCATGAAGGGTTTTGCACAACCGCTTCTTACAGTTTTACTGACTGTTGTCCATGACCAGGAGTCAGATTACTGGGGAGGCTTTTGCAAGCTCTATTGACAATACAGCCGCAAGTAGGCAACATCAACGTCCAGGCAGGGGAATTTGATGGATAAGATAAACCCTGTATAAACTAACAAGCATATCCCTTGGCTGTATGAAAGAAGATGACAGCTGTAAGGTCACATTTGAGTCGAGAATTGTTTAGGAAAGCTTATGTCTTCCAGCTGGGAAACATCACACAGACAGTTCAGAATACACCAAAGTTTTGGTTTAACAGAAACACGTAAAGTCAACTTAGGTAATTTTATCTGCTGTGTTCCCTTGGGCCAGTGCTTTGGAAAGGAGAGTAAGATCTGTCATTAGTCATTGTTGCCTCTTGTGAGCTATTAATTATTATGCTCTTTTATGTCTGTATGTGTTTTTGTAAATAGTGCTTAGATTAAAGTTAAGTGTACATATTTGTAAAAACAGATGGATTGGACTTTCAGGGAACACTGAGCGCTTTGCCCCTGAGTAGGGCTGGTACCTTTCATACTCATGTAAAACATTTACACTTCTCCGCTGTCTGTGAAAGGTTTGGTAAATTTAGAAGCAAGAGTAATGGTTGGTGATAACAGCAAGTTGCAGAAACTCCAATTCTAGTTTTTCCCTATTTATATTAACAAAGGAATAACCCGTGTGTGCTGGATATCTTTAGTAACTTGGTAGAACTTCATATACCCACTTCTGTGCTTGCAAAGGACTGTCAGGGATGCTTAAGGGCTGTTCTCTCCTGGGGCTGTGTGTACACAGTGATGGAGTGGTCGGGAGAGAGCTGTGAAAGAACTCCTGAAGGATCTTTCAAGGTAACGTGTAAATTTAGCATTGCTGTTTTATTAAATAATCTATCGGCATTTTCAGCTTTTGATCCCGTTACAGCGGTGCTCTGTGTTGAGGTAAATAGGAGCCTTGGAAACATAATGTGATGCTGCGTAATAAGAGTTCTCCAAAAGAAACTGCGTCCTCGCTGTAGGAGAGCGAGCTGGATGCACAAATGGTCACTACTTGAGCAGAAGTTGAACTCAGCTTTGTGAAAGGAGATAAGGCACAAAGTTAAATAGCTTTAAAAGTCTCAGGTGAGCTTTTAGTTGGTTTTGTTTTCAGATGGATCCCACCCGTTCTGTGACTGCTACAGTTTGACAGGGTGTATGGCACTGAAGTCTGACTTTGCCGTGCCGTAGGCAGTTCCTTTGCTGTTTTAACAAGGTTTGGATTCAGTAAAAGTCCATGCAAGGAAATCTCACTGTGGATTCTGGTATTTGGTGGCTCTAGGCAAGCAAGGGAATGAGATAAAATTAGGATGTGTATCTAGGTTAGTGTTTTGGCAAGGTGAAGGGTAGGTTTACAGGGCAAGGATAGTAATTAAATGAACTTCTGGCTTTAATTTCTCTTTTAGTTTCTCATTAGGTTTTGCCTTTGGGTATGGTCAGCTGCAGCATGATTTTATGCTTTATTGTGTTGAAAGGGCATTGTAGTTTGGGTGCAGGCTTTGGTGTGAGCAGGCATTTTCTCTTCTGGCCAGAGGGAAGGTTCTCTGGGAAGGATGGAGCCTTAAAGGAGGGACCACAGGAGAAATTAGACTTGCAAAAAACTTGTCTGTTAATACAGCATGACTGTTTGCATGCTGTCTCTTGATTCTTGGCTGCACCCTTGAGGTACAGCTCTTCTGGAGCTTAGCTTATGCCCTCTACGTGTCATTTTGTCAATCTTTTGCCTGACAAGGAGGGATGATGGACGTGTTGTAGCTTAGCAACATCCCAGTTATTTCTATGTCCGTTCCTTAAGCAGAAGCCAAAAACTGCTGACAAAGAAGATTAAGATTTGGGCTGGAGCTGAAAAGAGGATTGGAGCACATGTGAAGGTGTTTTGGCACTTCTGGAAGGTGTCATATGGGTAGCCTGAGTGAAACTATGTACTAGTGTAATATTTGGGGTTTTCCCTTCTATAAAAGTTGAGATGATGGTATATTACTGGAAGTTTTAAATAATTTCTTAGATTTTCTTAGAGGGGGGAAAAAAATCACTTGTTTGAGGCCTAGTTGTAACATCTACCAAGCATAACAAAGTCCTCTTTACTTGGGGTCTGCTCTCTTTCAATGTTTTGTTTGTTTATACGGGGTTTTTTTGGGGGTTTGTGGTTTTGTTGCTTTGTTTTGGGGTTTTTTGCTTGAAAAATGGAGTAATGTTACTCATGAGCATGACCCCTTGCACAGTGTGAAGAGAAATCCAGTGTGTGTATGATCAAGATAACTGTTGTCCCACTTGTACTCCTCCCGGTGTGACTGAGACACGCTTTCCTGATGCCTCCCCCAGCAACCTTTTTGTCGTAGGTGTGTGAATGCTGGAAAAATGTTAAGCATTTTTTCTGTTTGCCTTGTCTGCAAACAGATGTTTTGATGGCCAGTGGTTGCTCCCGCTGCTTCTTCTTGGGTGCTTTACGGAAAGCTTTCCCAGTGTAGAGCTAGCCTTCTGCTCTGCCGTGAGGTTAACACTGCAAAGCTGAAGAAATCTGAGAAGGAGAGACAGCCTTTCCTGCAAGTAACAGATGGTTACTGTTTTAAATACAGAGCAAAAAAAAAACCCACCCAACCAACTATGGATTTGTACCTAACATGCAGTGCTGGAAGAGAAGGGAGGGTTTTCTTGGCGGGGAGGGAGGGTGGTGGGGTGTGTCTGAAGGAAAAGAGGTGGAAAGAGGGAGGTGAAGGATGAAAAAGAAAAAATGATTGGAGCTTTTTCATATCCTACTTAATCATGGTCATATGTCAGGCTGTTTGAGAGGAGGAGGAGGAGGGAGGGGACAGCTTGTTGAAATCTGTAGTGTGCTGGAATTCTGCGAGTGAGTTGTGTGGTGTAGTGAGTCCTGTGGCTTGCTGCTGCCCCGATGAATAGAGCCTTTCCAGAGCTGCCAAGCCTGAAGCAAATGTGGTCAGGGATTTATTACAAAATGTACCAAACCTTGGCATGGGGCTAATTGTGGATAACAAGGAGCGTGCTGGAAACTCAGACCTGAAAGGTGACAAATGCAGAAAATATTCTATATCTGATGCTGGTGAAAGAGGTTTTGTGTAAGAGAATGTCTGTATGTCTGTGCTTTCTGCTAATGAGATCCCAAACATAGCTGTGTGTTTTCTTGTTATTAGCTTAAGATAGATGTAGATTTTTTGTTTTGCTTATATATTTCACAGCCAACAAGGAAAGAGTAATCGCTGTATGGCTGTAATAGCTGAAGTTCTCAAAGCAAGTTTGTGGGTGCTGTCTTCAAAGGATCTGGTACAGCCATCCAAAGGCACAGTAGAACAGAAAGCTATGAGGCTGGATATGAGCAAAATACTAAAGTTGAGAGCTTGAAATTTGATTGTAAAGGTTCCAGAGACCATAAAAAAGAATGGTTGGTCTCTGAGAGAATATTCTATTCAATATCCTTAATGGTCAAGCGACCAATTTGTATGGAAAGACTGGTGTTTCTTGAAGTTTTAAGGTTTATTAGACATATTGGATCTGCATCCTTGAATGCCTCATGTTCATTATTGTATTTTACAGCACAGACCTGTGCCGCAGCGCCGTTTAATCTAGTGGAAAGCTGCTTGCTTCCTTTTAGTGCTTCCTCCTGCTCTTTACAATATTCAGAGCTGCATTTTTAAATCTTGTATTGGTCTTTAACATCAGGCCTTGTTAGCTTTGTCTCTGGCCATGCCAAGGCAAAGAATACTGCTTCTGTCTTTGAAAGCCATCAAACTGTCCAAATAAGTACTGTTAAATTCAGAGGTACTTTAAGGAGGGGTGTGAAAAGGAAAACTGGAAAAGACCATCCAAAAATAAAACATGGAATGGATATAGATGTTAGCCTATAGAAGGAAATATAGGAATATTTCCTATGTTTATATATATAAATATATAGGAAAATGTGTTGTAAGAAATGCCAATAAATGCCATAAGATTTGATGCTAGTATTTGTTCTTGTCAGATTGGAGTTATCAACTTTTTTTGAGAGAACAGCTTTTGAGTTGATGTTTCAGTCAGAAAACAAACAAATCCATGGTATGAGATTTCTGTTGTGTTTTCTCCATAGGACATATGGTCCCTTACATTTCTAAAACTCTTCATCTAAATTAAAGTGGTAGCTCACTTGCTGACAGTGAAGCATCATGGAGTGACATATATTCAAAGCAGAAGCTTGATGTATACCATTGCCTTCTTGTTAGTTTAGTTGTGCCTGATGAGTTGTCAGTTTGGAGACAGTAATGGCTTGTGTTGTTGGCTTGGGGAACTGTTGTGATCCTTGCAAGTCTGTGGTGGGAGAGTCCTGTTGGGTTCATTTTGGCACCTTTCTATCCACAGTAGTCTCTATTGTACTATGTTCCTGTTGGTGGGATGGGAGAGGAAGCAATGAGAACCCAGTGATTTCAGAGTTCCTTAATCTCTGTGATCCTCCAAAGGTATCAAAGCCCTTTATTTCATTAAAAAAACAGTGAAAGCTTTCTGTGCGGAGCCAAATTCTTTAATGTCAATATTAACAGAGGTTGGCATTGTCCTGACTGGTAGGAGGAGAGGAAGTGCTTGGTGAAAGCTGGCCTGAACCACACAACAAACATCGTGTTCTCTCAGTTCCTGTCTTCTCTGATGCACAAAAGGACCAGGTCCTGCGCCCCTGAATATAAATCATTATCCCTTACCATCAGAATCTTCTTGATCCATCTCAACCATGCAATAAAAATGATCCAGTTGTACTTTAGGAAATGGGGGTTTTTGACAGTATAGATTCTTAATTGCAACAGGCTTTTAACCATGTTGCGCATGCAGTTGAAGAGTTACTCCCCTCAAGTGAACTGAGCTGTGATGTTTTAAAATGACCATGTTAACAGAGAAGCAAGTCACCTATAATAAATTCCTCCCATGGTGAATTTGGTACCTTCCTAACTGGAGAACAACAAAAATGTGTATGCAGAGTGTTGGGAAAAGAAGAAATTGAAAGCAAGGGAGCATCTGCTTTACAAAGTAACAGTTGGAAAGAATTTTGATTTTTCTTGTGGCTTTATTTAGCTTTTGTTTTGTATTTCAGTTATGGGTGGGTGTACATAGAGGCCCTCTCATGAAATTCACAGTATAAAAGACCCAAAATTTTATAACATTCATGATCCAGCTGGTACTTTCAGTTGTGAAGAAATTGCTCATTAAAAGATATTTATGACTTTGGCAATCTTAAAATTCTGGGTTTTGTGAGATCAAGCAAAGCTTAACTGAAAAAACCCACAAAAAAAACATCTTTAGTGAAAAGTTACTATAATAGAAAATAGTCATGCAATTTTAACAATTTGATAACTCTGTTTTCAAAAGTCCCACAGTGGGGAGGATATTTAGTGAACTAGAAATACCTGACATGTTTGGGCTTTGGTAGTACTTGCACATGGGGTAGTTTGGCATCATCATAAATCTTTTCTAGTTCCACAGTCAAAGAATCAGAATCCTTGGGTCAAATTGTGTCAATATAGCAATTTACTATATTCAGAATCATAGAATGTTAAGCACAGAAAAGACTAGTTTCTCTATTTCTCCAAGTATTACAGATTCTCCTGTGAATTACTGTTAAGTACTGGTGGCACTGGTACTACCTTCTGCCGTGGTGTTCCTTCTTGTCACATTGATAGGAAAGGAGAGATTTACAAATGAAGCAAAAGAAAGCACAAGAAAATGGAAAATACCATGTTACACTTCCCTTTTGTTCTATCAGAAGCTTTTATATGGAGTATGCAATCTATGGTGCTTAGCTCAATGAACGTGTCAGCCCATATAGGCTTGCTGTGTTCTGATACAAGCTTGATATGGTGTGCAGCATTAAGTATTACAAAATTGTCCTAGTGTAGAGGGGGTTTTTTGAGTATGGGATAGTTAAAATACCTAACAAAGCTTTTTATTATTTAGAAAATAGAGTAGGTATAAATGTAAGTAAGTTGCAGTGTTTCTCCTACGAACTATTCTTGCTGCCTTTTTAGAAGCATTACAGAGATCCCATTTTTGCTGTTCTTGAACCATTTCCTAAATCTAGGAGCCCAGGCAAGACTTGTTTTCTTTCAAGGTAAAGTAGAACAAGTATATTTGGTGTGCCATTTTACACCAGGTTTTTGTAGAAGGCTAAAAATAGATACTTTTGAAAGCAAAATGGCAGTTAGTTTTGTAAAGATGTTGCCAGTTAGTATTGAATACACATGAAATTATATCTGAAAGACATCGTGGAAAATAAAGGAAGAGAAAGGACCATGGAATCTCTCAGGATTTCTCGAGTGCTTAACCTTCCAGGGTAGAAATTTGTGATAGCTACTGACTATCATGTTTCCATCTAGGGAAGTTACAGTAGTTTATGTACCCATTACAACCTTTTTCTAGAACATTTATAGCCCGATGGCCCTTCTGTTGAAGCTAGCAGGAAATCTGTGCTGATTCCAGGAGAGCTGAAATATGCTGTGAGGGATGGTGCTGAAGGGAGAAAAAGAAATGCTACCATAACTCAACTTCTACCTTTCTGTCAGTCAGTTCAGTGTAGACATCAGGGGATGCTAAATCTTGCAGGCACTGACCTGCTTTCCCTATAAGAACAGATGAAACAGGGTATCTGGTGGGAGATGAACTGACATCTTTGAACTAATTTTTGAACTAAAAGATGACCAAGTTCATCCGTCTGTTTTCCTTTCCCCAGCGTTAAGACTTAAATTTAAGAAGGATTCATAAAAAGTTGCAGTTTTCACTCTGAGGATATTCTGCAATTTTGGAGGCTTCTGCCAAGGAAATTACTTTCCTCCTCCTAATAAGTACATTAAAAAGAGCAGCATGCAAGTAATGGTGTGATCCAAGCCAAAACCAATACTGATCAAGGGTGGTGTCACGGGCTGACTATATCAGAAGAGCGGGAATAAATTTATTGCTTACAGACATAAAATTTCATTCTCTTTATATTTGATCAGGCAACGTTGCAGCAATGTCCTGTGACAAATTAACGTGCATCAGGAACGTGTAAAGACGAAGATAAAGACTTTCAGTAAAGATAGAATAGGTGTGTGAAGTAGTTGGGTTTTGGGTTTGTGGAAAAAAAAGGGGATATTTATATCCAAGCTTGAGTTTGGTTCCCTCATGAAGGAGCCCTGAAGGTTGAAATCCCTTCCTGGGATGTTACTGCTGGATGCGAGTTCATAGATAGTACCATGTATGTGTGTGACTAACAGTTTGCACCAAATCCAGACATACTGGCCCAACTTTTTTTACAAAAGATACGTTAGAAGGCAAGTACATGTGACTCAGCGTGTAGTTCTGTCTGCAAAAATTCTGGATTTTTTCAAATAGAGCTCTTACTGCTTCATAGTTTAAGAATCCTAAAAGTGAATTTCAGATGAAAAGTTAACAGCTTTTAATGTAAGCAATACAAAATTATTCCTTGGCACTGTATTAATGGAGCAGAAGCATAAAAATAAACCTCCTGTGAAGTTAAAAGCCCTGGAAAGGTGATTTCTGTTACAAATAACTCCTATAAAACATGTTTTAATATGAGATCAAATTACCAATGTCATATGGATGAATATTAAATTCAGGAATATATATACATGGGACCATGGTTAGCGTGGACACATATGCTGGTCTTAGTGGTTAGGAATCGTGTAGGTCTGTAAGGGTAGTGGTAAAATGGGGTGCTCACAGAGTGCTTCAGGATTGCGGGCTGCCAGCTGGTTTGCCATTACCTGTTTGGGGATGAGAGGCTGTTGGTTTGGTAGGTGCTGCTGGAGAAGGTTAAATAAAAATACCCATGTGGATTTCATCCCATTCACCTATGTGGAGGGGAAACAAATATTTTAAAAAATCCAACAAAACCCCAAGCCCAAATGTGTGCTGTGCTAGGACATGAGGGAAGTGCTTTTCTTAAGTTTGGGAGAGAAAGCCAGGTATTTGCGAGTCAAGTTTCTTTCAAGTGTGCTCTCCTAATGATTTCTGACACTTTAGTAAAGCATAAACCAGACAAAGCCAAGGTGAAATAGTCAAGGCCCATGGAACGTGGTGTTTGCCTGTGTGTTGCCCAGATTGGGTGGTGCAGTGCAGCTGTCACTGGAGGGGACAAGGGCTGGATGCAATGGCCGTAAGATGCATGGTGAAATTCCCCTGGGCTTCATTACAGCACAGAGGTGATCCTTAAAACATTGTGTGTAGCATATTATTCAGCATGCTGCCATGCTTGCTCATAAACTTAAAGTACATCTTTGTGTTACTTGAAACAGCTTCCTTACTCTATGCAGCATGTATGAAGTGATGAGTAGATGCCACAGCAGACCTTGTCAGCTGGAGTAAGTCTCTGCTGATTAAATCCTCACTTCCAGCTGTACTGACTAAGAATTTTAGCAGGGCATGTGAAAATGACTGTTTTGCTTTTTCCTGTTATTTATCATTTGGGCTGATGCACTTGCCTAGACCTGCTGCCTCCTCACTTCACTGTTTGGGATATTCTACAATACAAGGTGAAAACATGGTCCCTACCCTGAAGAGCTCCTAGAAAACATACTACTTTGCTGTCTGCAGGGCTGTGAGTATATATGTACAATATACAAGTAACTGCAGACTGCCAGGTCATACTTAGCTATTTTGTGAAGGAAAGCTGGGTGAAGTTCAATTACCCATGTTAGAGGCAGTCAGATAAATACTGGCTAACGCACTACAAACATTACTTCAGCTAAAATTGGGCTTGTTGGCTGGTTTTGCCGAGATGCCAAGTGATGATGCTGTAACAGGGACTGCCATGCCAGTAGCATTGGAGTTTGATGTAGTTAACTGTTACAGCCTGCCTTCTCCAGCTAGAGTGAATAGCTATGGCTTGAAGCGTGTGGCACCGGCAATTTATGGCCAGATGTTTAAGCATCACTGCTGAAGAGAATGGCAGGTTGTTACTATGGGGGACGGCTGGAGAGGGGCATGGGGGGTGGGAAGGAGACCGGAGGTTAGAAATAACCTGCCAGTGGGAATCTTTAAAGCCTTTATGTAAACACGGCTGGAATGAAAACAAGGTGGGTGTGGGTTTTCTTTTTTTTTTTTTCTTTGGAGGCCTGTACAGCATCCAAGCATAACATTGCAAGCTGAGCTGCAGGCTCCCTTTCAGAAAGGCACCACAGTTTAGGAGATCAGGCCCACAAGGCCAATTCAGTGCTGGCTTTGTGCACGGTGTCGACCTTCTGCGTCAGTTGTATTTTTGCACTGCGGCCATAAAGGCGGGGGGGGAAAGACAGTGATCATAGGGAGGAAAAATAGCTGGTATAATAGCAGTGAACTGGAATGATAATATTTATCTTTAATTTGCATTACAGGGCCTTGGGTGTAATAGAAAGTAATAATAAAATATATACTCAGTCGTCGTCTTCTATGATTTTTGGTTTTTAAAAAAGTCTATTAAAATAGGTCCTTCCTCACTTCTTAATCTGCAAAGAAGTTTAAATCAGTGTTAGTAGCCTGCCTTTGTTTTAGTAAGACTTATACTGAACTCATCTTAGCGGGAGTTTGACTGCATACGTATATGTCTTGTTAGAAAACAATATAGTGGCATGTCATTTTGACAAATTTAAAGCTCTTTTATTTAGGCAGTTCCAACATTAAGTATAATGTAGGAACCATTTTTGTTTGAGAAAGTGAGGTCAACAGATGTGCTTGAATTTTGAACAGAAGGGGTAAGGATTAGTCTGTAGTGCTCAGAGGATGTTCCTTTCATCTTCACGGGTCAGCCCCTGGCAAAGATTGTGCCAGATGCAAGAGGCTTATGGCAGAAGTCAGGTACTGTACAGTGCACACATTTGTTTTCAGGACACCCTGGTGAGAAATGTAGAAGCTCCCTCTCTTTGCTGTCAGTTCCTCGCACGGTGCAGGGTCAGGCCCTGTAACACTTACGCTGCTTGTGCTGTCCTAGCCAGACACTGTCTCTATCTCTCACCTCTGCTGCTTTGACTTGGCAGAGTTTTCCAGTGGCCCCAGTACACAGCTTTGTAAGACATTTGTGTCCATGAGTCTTTTGCCAATCCTGCCATTGTTTTAGATGGATATAACTATTTATCCAGGTGTTCCACTAACCTGGAAAGACTAGGTGTAGGTTAGAGGTCTCCACGTATGGGTCAGCTTACATATCAACCCTCATTTCAAATACTATTTTGTTGTCTTTACTGTTTCGTTGTCTTTTTTCTTTTTTTGGTGGGAGGTAGAGGTTAAGTAGAAGAAAAAGTAGAGGTCTCAACTACCTGTGAATCTTAGTCCTTTCACAGAGTGTGGAGCAGGGGATGGATGCCACTCATTTGCTTTGCCCCAGAGAGGGAGGAAGTTCAAATATATCTAACCAGGGTGGACTTCAGCCAGTTCCTTCATCAGTGTCACAACCCAAGGGACATAGTAGGCTATGTCCTCTGCTCAGCCAAGAGGCACTGAAAGGCTTGTCCCCATTGAGCTGGGAACAAAAGCAGCTATCAAAGAACAGAAATGTAGTTTTAAAGAGGAAAAAATAAAACCAAGGCCCATCACCCTTTTGATTTTACATGCTGAGTGAGTACTGCAGTGGACTCCATGCAGAAGCTGAAAGGCCATCATCGAGAGCCTGAGCTATGGAGGCAGGGCTGTCCTCACAAAACTATTTCCTTACCAGTGACCAAGGTCCCTTGCATTTGTCCCTGTGTATATAGATGAATTACTATAAGGTAAGTGTAACTTCCTGAAGTGCATCCACTCTGACACCTGCCCTGATGCTGCAACAAGCATAACAAGCCTCAGTGTCTGTTGCAGAAGGTTAAACAGGGAGGTTAGTGGAGAAAGAACAAGACCTTTCTTCTATTTTTCTTTGCCAGCAAATGGAAGCAAATAGTAATGACAGTCCATTAGAAACAAACCGTGTTCCATTTAGTGTGCAAATGCTGAAGGGAGACGATCACACAGAATTGTGACTTGCTAACCATGTATACAAATTACTCGGAAAATGAGATGTGATGTGCAGCCCGTGTTCCAAAATGTGTGAGTTCACAAAACGTCACTGGTGACATTACTATATACTTGAACAATTTTGCTGAGGTTTAAACATTGACTAGTTGCTAATATGAAAAGCCCCATTTTCAATTGCTATTTTCTTTTCTAAGCAGATATTAATATATTAGTTTTGCTCATGTTTGAGGAAAGCAAAAATTCAGCTCCCATAACCCCATTAAGTCAGTAGTTAGTAGCTCAGGAATGCTGCTATTGGCATGTGCTGTGGAAAGGTTATTAAGAGATGAGAGTTTGCTATAATCATTAGGTTTAATGAATAAAATCTTCCTGGGATTTTCTGCAAATGGTAGATTGTCAAGAACTATATGAAATCTGTGAGAGATGTGAGAAACAGGTCCTGTGGCCTAGAATCAGAGCCACTCTTGCAGAATTAGTTTGCTTTTCCTCCAGAGATTAACACTTCGTGATTCTGGGCTAAATTTCAAGAAGAGCAAACTCTAACCTGTGCATTTTCCTTTTGCTTGTTTTTCTTAACCTGAAAACAGTCTTAAGAGTGTTAGCAATAAGATGCCAGGAAAAATAAAATGAAACTAAATAATCCATTTTCAAGTGTTGGGAACTACTCTCTTCAGTTTGTAAATAAATCTAAAAATACCTCCTATACTCAACAGGCACGTGAAGTCTTGCTTAAGTTCAGGTTGTCCACAGTCAGATGTGCCCAGACATTTTCTGCTTCAGCTGTGTGCTGCTGCAGAAGTGTCCTTGCACTCCCAAATGAGTTTGCAGTCACGGAACCAGCTCCTGACTTGGCACGTGTGCTTGTGTGTGCTGTATAGGACGGGAGACCCCCAATCCACTGCTCTTCTGTCCTTCCATGTCTTTCCAGGAGGGAGACTTTGTCCCAGTGCAATTGTGATTCATGTTTGCCACCCAAAAGTTAACTTTTTTTCTTCTCAGATGGGAAGTGTAAAACTAGTATCAAAGGGATGCTGCGATAACATCTATATGAGCAGTGGGTATAGAAGTGCGATTTAAGGGAAACTTCAGGAAATGTATCAAGATACTGCATTGTCAAAATTCAAATTTATTTGAACTCCTGTTGAGCTGAAGGCTATGATAGATGGTATTGTTGGCAGGTGTAGTTTTGATAGGAGATATGTATATGCATTTTAATATGAATACTGTCAGTTTGCTCTTTTAAAAGCACAGGAATCCCTCCTAGGTCTGAGGTCAGGGTAGGCTGGACCAGATACCAACCCCAGGCCTAGAGAGAGGGATGCCCAGGCCTGGATGCTGGGGTAAATCAGGTCCTACGGTGTATTTCGGCACATTCCTGCTGTAGTTTTGATGTAGTTTTTGATTGTTTCTATGGTAAAAGTAGTAACCAAGTAATTTAAAAACTGCCAGTTGGCAATACATTTTAAACTGTTGTTCTCGCTTCCCATCTTTCTGTCTCTTGACAGTTGTTCAGGTGGTACATGCAATTCATATCTGATATCAAGTGTTTTGAGATGCTGAATGTGCTGAGAAAAGGCAAATATCTTAATATACTGCTGCCATCCAAGGGCTAAGAAATAGAGTAAATGCATACATACAGGTTTTCGGGAGGCTTATTTTTACATGTTACCTGTGGAGACATTCCTGTGGCTGTAAAATAATTACAACTTCCTTTTCATTAGTGTCTTCTATTCAGCCTGTCAATTTTAAGATAGATTTTTTTGAGATATGTCTTTGTTGTTTCATCAGTCTAAAGTGTTTATTTTTCTACATTGCACAAATTTTAATGCATAAGAATTTGAAAATGAAACTGAGCAGAAAATCATTATATAAGCTGATGAGCACCACATTTTTCTGCTTTTGTTGTCCTCTCAGAGAATTCTGATTCTGTGATCATGGACATCCTGGATAGAGAACCAAGGACAAAAATCACTTGAGGTCTTTGCACTGATGTAGGTAGTTCTGTTTCAATTGACCTAATGTGAAATAGGTGCTTTATTTTTGTATGGTTTCGAAGTCAGTAAGCTCCCAGAAGTAAAATTCATATAGGAGAAAGGAAAACTCCAAAGAACAAACTGACATGCATATTGATGCTTTATGAACGTCTTTATCTTAGGGTTTTTTTTGTCTCTTGGGCTTAAAACTCGAATTCAGCAATGACTAAAGAGCTCCTAGCTTGGACTGTCTCTGCTAACGTTGTTGTTCTCTCTTGAAATCACAGCTACTGTCTGATTCAGTGGGGCCTTAGGTATATGAATACCAACTCACATTGTAAAATAGCAGCACAGTAATTCAAGTAAATTATGATCTTTTAGTGCTAATTTAGATTTTTAGATTTGAAAAATATAAATTATGAATGAAATTTGCATTTGAAAAAAATATTTTCTCTTCTCTGAAGCACTATTTAAATAGTTGTTTATACATGCCTTCATCATGAACCGGGAGATTCTTATAGAATTAGGAGAATGAAAAAGATACTCTGCTAAAAGTTTTCAGGGGATCGTGAAATTGAAAGCTTTGTAAATTTGAATTTTTCAGAATTGATTTTTTTCCTCAGAAATTAATTTCTAAATCCAGAGGAAGTCTAAATAAAGCCAAGCCAAATTAATAATATTTGTCTGAAATCTTCCTTAATTACAAGATTTCTCATCTGGTGTACTTGGAAAACATGTATGTGGCTGATTTGCCTTTGACTCACTTATACATACATGCACGTTAGCTGGATTTAGCAACATTTTTCCTTTGGGTAATGAGAATCAGTCAAAAGAAATGTCTGATAAAAGTATGAATGTGGTGTCTCTCCCCTAGTTGGACTCCAGGAGCCCACCAAAGCTGCTTTCTCACTCCCCTCCTCAGATGGAGCGGGTGCAGAGACGATAAAACAAAATGCTCATGGGGCAAGATAAGGAGAGGGAGATCACTCAGCAATTACTGTCACAGGCAAAATGGACCTAACTTGGAGAAATTAGTTTAAGTTATTACCAATTAAATCAGAGTAGGGTGATGAGAAATGAAACCAAATCTTAAAACACCTCCTTCCTCCCCTTCCTTCTTCACGGCTCACCTTCACTCCTAGTGTAAAATGATATTTTTACACCTTTCCCAGCAGCAGTTTTAGATAATGAAGATGCCAATTCTGGGTATGGGTCCACAACTGCTTTTTGGTGGTAAAATTTAGTTTCTGCCTCATGTCCAATTTTAGTTGCTAATTCTCAGTATTGAGCTGCTGCAGTAATGGAGGCAACATAGCCAGTGGCTTGGAGCCAGGGGCTAGGTAGTGATCTGGAAGTGGGATGGGGGAGGATGTTCCTTAGCCCCACATTGTCCCTGCTAGCCTACACCTGTGTCTGAAGTGTTGTCAAAATGGCCATGTCATGAAGCTGTACACTTTTAGGAATTACTAAAGGCAGATATAAAATTCCTCTCTAAATTGATTTAGAGATGAGTTCTAAATTGGAAAACGCAACATTTCTCAAGTGTGGTAAGGTTCTGAAATTTGGCACCACTAGAGAATGGCAAGTTCAGATCTCCCAGGACTTACGGTTTCATTTTCTGGTGTTTTGAGTTACTGACTTAAGCTGTAGCAGAAATATAACTTTGAACACTTGCTTTAGGCACTTTTCTTTATATCTCAGTATACTGTCTGATCCTATTGATATACATCAGACAGGAGACTTCTCACCTGGAAAGGTCTGTGACAAATATGTGTAGGGACATATTTGCAAGTGGCTTAATTAGTGTTGCTGCAGTGTGCCAGTTTTCCTTAAATTGGGCTCAAGAGTGAGAGCTGCTTTTAACTTAGGACAATTACAATATGGTTTTAGCATTTGTACCAACTTCATTTACTCTCTCCCACCCCTGCATTTGGATTAATAAAGGAATTTATGCTAGAATTTAACCTCAGAGTGACCTCCTATTTTCTAATACTATTAAATTGGTTATATGCAGGCATAAAGATTACCTTGAATCTTTTTCTTAGCAGTGTGGTGCTTGTAGGAGTGCTTTGAATGTGGTGGTAGAAGCTGACTGCTGTGATGCTGGGATCCCTCTGTTCCAAAGAGGTTCTCTTCTTTTCAAGGAGGACTACATTTTAACAGATGTTGCAATAGGAGCAAGACTTCTTCAATATTGAGAGCTGGGGTTTTTGAGGGGGGTAGTTGTTTAATGAGGGAATAACTTCAGATGGCTGTATCAGTGGGCAGATGTTATACAACTGAAAAAGATAATCTATTCCAATCAAAAAAATTATGTTGCAGGGCTTCGGAGTACTATTGCCTCCCTAGAGGTAATATTAATTGAGGCTAAACCCAAGAACGCTGTCAGACATTTTTTCCACTTGGAGAGCTTGTTGAATAAATTGATTTTTGCCTGAATTTCTTTTACTCGTGTATCATGCTAAGTCAGAAGTTGCTGGTGGACAGCAAAGCATGTAATTCGTTTTTCCTATGTTTTTGTCAGCAGTAGCCGGCTTTGGAGACTACTGAACTCTTTGCAGTAAAATTAAATGCAAAAGGACAGCTGGTCGTATTTTGTGTATTCTTAGCAAGGTCCACTAGGGCTGGTACTATTTGCTGAACAGAATGCCAGAAGAAAATATTAATAGTACATGTAGAATGGTTATTGAGATGTCTTCATTTATAGGTAAGGAAAAAACAGGGCTTATGTTTTTCATAGTGCTTCCCACTTGAGGCTAATTGTAAAAATAAAGAAAAAAAAAATCTAACTTTTCTTTTTTCCCCTCCCAGAAATTAAAAATCCATTCTGTTTTCTTTGAGTGTTTCTAGATTTATTCAGTCTTTACAGAATTAAGAGGCAAAATCTTTAGTAAAATAGTAGGAAGACTCCTCCACAGAAGAAATGGCAAACTTCTTGGGTTTTGTTTGTGGTGTCTGTGTTTTTTTCATTGTTTTAAGAGTTTCGTAATATTTGGTTTTCCTATAAAAGCACCTGCCCTCATATTTTATGAAGTATGGCAGCTTTTGCACTGGGAACCATTTATTTTGGTGCAAACATCATAATCCATGCATTTAAAGTGATAATTTTTTTTTAAATCAGCATTTAGGAAATAGTTGTTCATAGCACGTCCTCTTTAATACATGAATTATAAACTGGGAGGTCTCTTTTCTGCTCCAAGTTTTTTCTCCAACATATTTAATCCATAAGATTAAAAGGCGAAAATGAATTCTTTGACCGTTGCTGAAACTTGAGAGCAGCACCATCAAGGAGTGAAAATACCCAGAGTTTTGGTAGTACTGTGAATTCAATAGTATGCTTTTTGTCAAGTATCCATACAGTACCATCTTTAATGTTTCTTCAAAAGGGATTTCAGCTGTGTATTGTTCTATATGACTTACGCCAAAGTGAAAAATCAGGTCTTGATATTTTGGACCAAAGAAATTCTGTAGTGAAGATATGATGAAAGGAAGTTCCCCCATGTGCTCATCTGCTGTTTGGATGTACGTTGATGGATTGGGTAAGGTGGCTTTTGTAAGTCACCTTATGATACTGGACAAGGACTGATGCCTTTGAAGTAATTTGGGTTGTAATCATTGGGCTTGCTATAGTGTAGTGAGAACCAAAAATCAGAACTGTTATATGAGGTCTTCAGTGCCAGCTTCATGTATGCTCTTGAACCCTCCATCAATGCATGCTGTACTTTGACTGTTTTTCCTGAGGTTGATTCTCTTCTAACATCACATTGTCCTGCTGCTAGCCTTGGCCAAAGTAGAGTTATCTGACACTTTATGCAGGCTGCTGACCGAGTTCATTCAGAAACCTTTGAGTATGTTTATAAAATAATTTGTTTCTTGGTTTTTTGTTTGAACCTTCAAGACTGATATAGTCTGCATTAAAAAAAATAAATAGCGGGTTGTCATTGAATTCAAGAAATGAGAAGGAATGCTCTATCTGCCAAAGTACTAGTGTTTATATGTAAATATGGCATTTACAGAAGAGTAATAACTTTGCTCATCAGTGAAATGGGTTAAATGATGGTAGTGATTGATCAAGCTCCTCGTGTTTAATAAACTGTCACATACAGTGGTAAATGTGGACCATGAAGAAATGGCCGCTTATCGCTTGCTCAGTAAAGGTCATGCTATTGTTATATGAAGGCTTCAAGTGACCTAGTCACAGGTCACCTAAATCGGTTTTGGTTTTGAATACCTTTCAAGATACTTGGACAAGGAACTTTTTTCTTCCAGCATTGGGAGACCAGGAGATACCAAGCTCATCAGGGTTTATTTCATTTTCATAAATATTTTTTTCATTCCTCATGCATACATTCCTCATAGACCTGCTTCATTATTAGCTGTATCAGAGCTAGTAGTAGGTTATGCCTGCATCACGCCAGCTGGAAGGGATTTGGCACTTCGTTCAGGGCAAAGGTTGGATGTGTAAGTGCAGCTTCATTGACACTGCAGCTTTTCTGTGGTGTTTGGCTATAGTTATTTCCATCAGTTAGCAACAAGGATGTTACTCTTGTCCTAGAAGATTAAATTGTGCTGGAATTTCTAAAGTAGCATTTCCAGCTCTCCATGCAGGCAGTAGCATTGAACAAACAGAAGCAAGCAAGATTTATTTTATTCAGACGCTTGCCTGGCAAGCTACTTATCCTGTATGTGATCCAAAAGGCATTGTGCAAACTTTGACAAACCCTGTGTGGTTTTGATAGAGAGGAAAGTAGTGAAGTGTTCTACTCCGCTCTGACCTTCCTTCTTAATCTAGTTGTACAGTTTGTTCCTACAGCTACGTTTCTCAAGCTGGGCAATGTTTTATTTCTGATGTTTTTGTATCCAGTACTGGCCTTCCTGACAGTTTATACTGCCACCTGCCTTCCCCGCCTGGTTTGGAGGTCTTCCTCGGCTGTGGTTTCTTATCAATAGCGCTGCTTTCCAAGCTCTATTTCCAGTCCATGAGTATGTAAAGGAACAGACTAAACTCTCCTTTCAGTGCTTGCTCATTTGCAAAGGTAATCCACTTTGTCTGGGACATGCTTGCTTTTGCTTAGCATATGATTAAATTTGACTCGGATATCTTCCCTTAGATCAATTGCTCATTTTCGCTGTTGTTTTTTCCTTAAGTGTCTTGGGGATTTTTGTTGTTGCTGGTTTTTTGGTGGTTTTTTTTTCCCCCTTCTTGCTTCATATCACTCATGCACTACCAAAGCAAACTTGACATTCAAGTAGGATAATGTTATCAGTTTCATGTTGTACTGTACTGGACGCATTCTACTTCATTCTCCTCCTGTCAGCAACAGCAAGTCAAGTGGTCCGTAAGTATTCAAGACAATACAGTAAATTAAAGAGAAGGATGGTGTGCCTTTTTCTTGTTTATTTGTATAAATAAAGCCCTTTAACTGCTAGGGCAATGTTAATGTTAACTGTCCTTTGTAAAGATTTAAAAATACAGCTGTTGCCTAAAGGATCTTAAAAGTGCCTTTTAAAAAAATGTGGTTTTATTTAGTCATCTGTACAGCCAAAGAAAGTAAGACCAGAAGGGTTTGTCTGATCCTCCTGTATATCCCAGGCCATTGTAATTCGCGTACTTAAAATTTATTATCTAAATACAGGGAATATGATTAATGCTAATTTGTACTTTGCAGTTGTGTATGTAAGGCTGTAAATATAAGTTGTATATAAGGCTTCTGATTTGCATAGAAACACCTCAGCTTTGTGTTGAATGTTACTGGGATAATACACGTTCTTGTAGAGGCTTGCTTGGTACAGTTGTTACTAGTAAAGCCTGGTTCTTTACTGGTGATGAATCTGAGATCAGATCTTTTGAATTAGTTATTTTTTTTAGCATAAATTTTTTTTATCAGAATTTTGGATAGTACAAAGTGAAATACCTCACAAATATCCATGTGCTTTATTTATAAGCCCTTATTTAGACTGATTTGTTATACTTACCAGAGAATGAAATCTCCTTTGTTTCACTAGATCTGTTTTCCATAAATCCATAGTGTCTGTCATTAATTAAAGAATTGTTCATTGGTTCTGTATCAATTGAATATCCTGAAAATATTTCCTTTCCTTGTCTGGATCAATGTCAGATGACAAATGGCCTGCGAGTTATTTGGGTTGGCCTTCCTTGACCACTATCACAATATTAACTATCTTCCAATAATTTTTTAATGTCTGTGGTATTATAGACCTTATTAAAAGCTCCAAATAGAGCAAAGATGACTTTATCCCAGCCTGTTAGGATTTATGCCACATGTTGTCAGGGCCTGTTTATTCACAGTGAGAAATGAACAAGTGGTACCTCATCTTGCTGTGGTAGCAATGTGTTATCTTGCTTCTCTGGTACAGCGTACAATTAAGGACTACCACTACATGATTAGAATTGGTGCCTTCTGTCTCTATGTAATCTGTGTTAGACACATAATGTGTTAAGATCATGTCCGTCTTGTAATGTTGATCATTACTGTTTTCAATACCCTTGAAAAAGACATTACTATCCTCAGCCTTACAAAACACGGTATTTTTTTCTTCTTTAGGTTCACAATTTTGACTTACTGTGACTTGTGTAAGCCCCCCATGGAAATCAAGAGGGGTTGGTCTCCCAGCCCTGAATCTGGAACGGCTGCCCATGAGCTTGCTGCACAGGGACCAAATCAGGCCCCCACATCCCAGACTCATGAGTGCTTCTGATCTTTTGCTTCTTGGTCATCAGTCTGGGAAGTAGGAAGATATACCTGTAACATGCAATATTCAGCCTCCCTCCTGGCCAAAGTCAACTAACCTACCATCCTCTTTGCCTACTGTTTTACCAAACATTTTAACTTTCCATGTTACTGTCACATGACAGTAGGCTTCAGTAGTAATAAGTAAACTTTAGGGGCATGGAATAATTGGTTACAAAAGTGTTTTTTCTAAATAGAATACGCGGATACTTTCTTCTTTTAAACTGGCATTTCTCTGTACAGTGAGCACCGGCCATGAATACTGATAACTAAAACCAAGTAACTTTTCAGAATACGATCTGTTTTGAACATTACATACCAAATCTACTGATGTCTTAAGCACAATTTGCTGTGAAGCTGTGGATCCTGAGGAATACAGACACTATGTGTGCTTGCTATCTTGGGACAGGCTTTTAAAGGATAAACTTGGTGGTGTTGATCGGTGCTTACTCAGAGCTGTAACCTGAAGGATAGTCACTGCTTTCTGTGGACTCATGTCTGACTCCTAATCCTCTATATACACCAACTGTTTTATGCTAAACTTACTGCTGAAGGTGTCAGACTTGTGGTTTAACTCCTTCAGGGTACAGACAATTGTATGCAGAGAAACAGGCCCTTTTATAAGGGTAGTGTGAGAAAAGTGGATCACCTGAGAAAGAGCAAACACCCCAAATTCAGTGATTTTTTTTTTCACTTAAGTCTGTATTCTGTCTCTTGATAGTGCCTGTTGGGGTCCATCACTGTTTGTCCAGAGTGGGTCTCTAACTTAATTAGTATTTATCCTGAGTTAGTGAAGTTGATTCATTTTATTTACTTTTAAAACACTCTTTCAAGTGACCCTCTAAACAGTCCCAGCAGCTGACTGGAGACTTCTGCCAATAAACAGTGTTGCCACAGGACCTTTTCTTTGTAATGGTTTGGCTGAGTCTCTCTTTTGCCAGGTGCCAGAAGATCAAATTCCTGATTTGCAAGCACCCAGTAAAACAAAGTAATTTAGAAACTTAGAAAGGCAGCGGTGGCTGTCAGGGTGTATTGTAGGGAAGGAAATTTTTACCAGGTTTTGTTTTGTCTCGTGAGGAAAAAATCTCACCTAGGCACAGGTTCTGCAATTACTGGAAACAGCAGTAGGCCTTTGCCAGCATGACAATTTGTCGGTCCCCTTTTCTTCAGTGCTAAAATTCTTGACATTAGAGATTATGTCTTCTGAGTAGTTTAAGGAAATCTTTGAAGTAAGATACGTTAGTGTGTAAACTCTGAAACTCTTTGGTTGCTCTTGGGTCACAATAATAAATGTTTGTTCAGGTGCCCTATCTTAGGGAAGTGTTTTCTGCCTTGTCACAATACGTTAGTTATTGTGCTGTATTTTTATTAAAACACTTGTCATATTTTTTCAAACCTCAGCTTATTATTTCTAATTTCTGTTCCCCCCAAATTATGTACCCGGCATGTTCTTTTGATCTTGCTGGCTTTAAGTTAGAATGAAAGTGTTCCTCAAATGCATGTGAATGTCTCCCTCCCCTGGGAAAATCTTCCCTGACTGGCGAGGAAATGGAAATGGGTCAATCACGTGTCTCTTAGTGGCATTAAAGATGCTGTGAGCTTTATCTCTTACAGGTTCTAGTTGCATGGCAAGCATCCACTTTTGTTAGCTGGTATCTAGTAAGTCACGTTTTGTAGGACTGGCCATATGGCTCATACCTGGGCAGTGAATCTGAAGCACTGTATTGCAAATTTACTGCGTCTTGATAAAGTGTGCAGTTGCTCAGCACATCCACACTAAATTTGATATGTAGATCTATTTTTTTCATTAATATTACATACATATGCTATCTGTGCAGTGACTGTGCTTTAAGTAAGGTGTAAGAGCCGTTCTCCAGGACAAATGGCCAAAAGAGTATTTTCTTTTGGATGAAAAAAAAAAAATGTTGTGGGACATGAGAACTCATTTAAAGTAGCTGGAATGGCAGTAACTTCAATTCTTCTACAAGCGAAAAAGTATGAATAGAATGATACTGTATGCAAGCAGAAGTTTTAAACGTGTATTTTCTTGGAGATTTAACTAGGGATAGATGATATTTCCTACATTTTGTATGTCTGGTTTTATATAGGATTTACTTTTGGGCTTTAATAAAATTAAATTGTGCTGGGAAAACTCAGTGTAAGAGTGGTTCACAATAGGAAGTCTATAGGGACATGTTCATGTGTCATTGGGACTCTATCTTGCTTTTCCTCATTCTGCTGCATTTAAATGCTAATTTGCAATATTGCATTAATGTAGGGGTTTGGGCTGAATTATAAAAGGAGTGGATAACAGCTTGCTTTGGCTGTAAAGCTGCACACTCATATTTTTGGCAGTAGGTAGAAAGGGCTGGTTAGGAGAATCTATTTCCGGTATGTTCAAATATAAACCAGATACTCAGTCATGAAAAAGTAATTCACTGTTTTCAAAGACTTTTTTTTTTGGCCAATGTGAAATGCTATTTTGAGGGGAAAACTGGGCAATGTGTTAGTCCTTACACACCAAACAAGTATCAAGAAAAGGTGATTGTATTCTGTCCTTCCCTCCTTCCGTTTTTCCTTCCTTCTGTCCTTCCCTTCGCTGTGGATTTTGATTGTTTCTGGCTTTAGATGAGGTTCCCTTCTTACCATGTTAACGCTTTTAATCTTTCAAAGCAGGAGTGAAAGTACAAGTATCAAAAAGACTACAGTTCAAACAGGGTTTTCAATGCTCCGGGTTTCATAGATTTTAGAAATGAAAATCTGGTCTGTAGCAATGGGTGATTCATGTTCTAACTGTTGATGCTTGCACTTTTTTTGTGCTCATCCCTTTGAATGCATCCATATTTAGATATGACAGATCAGCTTCTTTCTAACTCCAGTATGTAAAGACTTCTTTCTGGTGGCAGTCTTCTCTTGACCTGCTTAGACCTGTTGCTGGTTTTTCCTGAGGTTGGTCAAATGATGCTCACTCTGAGTAGATAGGGGAAACTGAAGAACTTGGGTAAACAGGCAAGAAATACATTCTGTGTGACAGTCAAATACCTAGTGATAGTCACATTCTGCCATCTATGTTGTGCTGATTAATTATGTAAGGTGGTTTTGCACGATGTGGTAGGTAAAGTGTCATAAGCACAGGCTTATACACCGAGGTATTCTGTTTCCTAATGAGGGTCCTTCAAGCAGAAGCGCCTTTATGCTCCCTGCTGTCCTGCAGCCTTTTTTAAAGGCTGTGATCCTGTGTATCTGGTGTTGCTGACTGGTAGGTACCTGTGTGGCAGAGCAGCTGCACCCCACATCACTGGGGTCTGGGAGCCAGGAGCAAGGCAAGAGTTAGGGGTGCTTAATAACTGCGGGCAGAGCTGCTGGTCTTTTCCCCATAGCTCTGTAATGCTCTTCAGGGGTCCTGCCTTCTCTTCTGTCTGGAAATGGCTAATGCTCAGCACTGCAGGTGGCTGTAGCAGAAATCTGCAGAGCTTCTGCATAAAGAGTAGGGTCGTTACATTTGTACCCAGTGGAAGAAAGGCAGAAAGACCCTCAGTATTGTGCATATCCCTCCTCAAGACAGCTTTGGATCACCTTCTGTCTAGAAGGAGTTATAATTTATAGTCTTTTCTCTGAGACTAATTCATCAAGGACACTGGCCTAGATGCAGCTGCATATCCATGTAACGTCTGTTTTGCTTCCCCAGAGCATGTAGTCCAGGGAGCTTGCTCTGCAGTCCTGTCTTGATGGGCCTCTAGCCGGTAGACCTACTTGCCTTACCTCCTATGGCTTAAAACACACACACACACACAAATTCTGTTCTTGTTGTACCAATATTCCCTGCATGAACTGGGACTTGATGTTGCAAACTTCCTTGTGAAAAACGGCATCCCAGGAGTGAGTGATGAGGTTTGGGGCGACAGGAGCCTGTACAACTTGGGCTGCCTGTGGTGCCTTACAGGAGCTGAACTCCTTATACTGGTGTGTGCAGCTCCTGAAACCTTTTCCAGCACAGACCTGCTGTTTCCATTAAAGGATTTTATGGGACTCCCTACACATCATATCTTGTACAGCTTACCAGATTAGCTCTTAAAAGTCGCTTTGAATACAATGCCAAGCCCCCCCCAGTAGCAGCTTTACGGGCTGCTGGCTAGCTGGGAAGCCCCAGTTGGCTATTCCTGTGCTAGCAGAGACCCTGCACCAGCTTTTCCAGCTAAAATGACAAAGCATCTGTTTTGTCTAATTGAATTAAACATGGCTTCTGTGCTGAATAAAACAGGAAGCATTGCAAAGTGCTACAAGTTCTTATTCCAGAGATGCTTCCTCCTTCTTGAAGGAAACCTGGGTTGCCAACACCTAGTACTCCTCTGTACTGCTCCGTCGGTGCCTGTGAAAATGTTTTTCACATAGACCCTAAATATGCAAACAAAAGCTTCATTGTCAGAATAGCTTTGGTTTGTTTCGGCATCTCCAGCACAAAACTATTTTTTCTTCCTTCCTGTTTTGCAGCGTTGGTAAAAGCCACAAGTCCAAATACTTCATGAGGAAATCTGGCCCTCATTGCATATATTTTGATTCATATATGAGCCCTCCTGGCTGGGACTCCTGAACTCATGAGTGCACTTGGATCTCTATCTCAGAATGTTTTTTGCCATTATCTCTGAGAGACAGGTAGATGCTGCACCCTGTAGCAGCCAATGGCGGCTCAGAAGTGGCTGCTGGCGGGCAGCAGCCTTACCTCCACCTTGCCTGCCCATGGGGGCAAGATCTGTCTTGGCACTTGTGGTATGCTGGTGAAGTGCAGGGGTGACCTCTGGCAACCATAGGACAACTCTGTCTCTCTTTTTTTCAGTGGTGCCCAGTGACAGAACAAGAGGCAGTGGGCACAGACTTGAATATAGGAAGCTCCACCTAAACTTGAGGAGGAATGTCTTTACTGTGTGACAGGGGACTGGCATAGGCCGCCCAGAGAGGCTGTGGCGTCTCCTTCTATGGAAATACTCAAAACCCACCTAGATGCAATCCTGTGCAGCTCTGCTCTGGCAGGGGAATTGTACTAGATGTTCTCCAGAGATCCCTTCCAACCCCTGCTGTTCTGTGATTCTACGATAGTCTAGATTTAAGGGGAAGGGATGTCACTCTCCAGCATAAAAAGGTTTCTTGTGAGCAGCAGTGTTGTGTTGAGGCACGTGTGGATGGATAACACAGCTTGGCTTTGTTGTTAGCTGCTGATGTAGTTACGTCAGCATGGGGAAATAAGTGTGTAAAACATGAGCACCTTATTGCATACTAATTTTAAAAGTAATGAAAGGATGTATCAGCAAGTTATGAATCAGGCACTTAAAACACAGCTTGTTTTTTAAGGAGTGATAGGGACTGAATTAATATGAGGTTTTGTTCTGCAGGGTAAACTTTAAAATATGAGGGGAATAAAGCTGGATGCTATATAAACACACAGCATTATTTTTTTTCCTAGGTGAAGACGAAATTAAAATATAGCTGCTTAGTAAACACCTTTTAAAGATTAGAGCGCTGAAAAAACAAATACTAGATAAGCTTTTAATAGAAAAACAACATTATCTGTCTTAAAGGAAGAAAAACACCCTAAAGATCTTATGCAGGTAAGAAACACATTACTGAAACCTCTTAAAGCACAAGTTTGGTGCTGTGTTTAACTTAAGTGTGAAATGGAAAAGTGTCAGGGAAACAGGAGAGGTGGAGTATATGGAACTCTAGGCCTAACCAAGCTTCATCATCAAGGAAAATTTGGGAATTTGTAACATAGTTTTGAAAAGGCACTGCCAACGTAAACTCTTCTAGTTGTAGTTTAGTAAAGAAGGAAGGAAGCATTCACTTGGTTTCATGATCCCCATCTGCCAGTACACTACTTCATGTTGCTGTAGTTGATATTTGGAGGGAGGAAAATACAGAAGAGAGAGTATTGGACAGAGAAGGGCTGAACTTAAGGATAGGACTGGAAGGCATGTGTATCCTTTCAGTGTGGGGGAAAAGCCGTACAGGACTCTGCGGATTGGTTTAGATCCAATACCATGTTTTGAATAGCTTGCCCATAGCAAACCAGTCAATAATGGTCTCTGCTTTTGGTTAGTGCTTGTCCTGTAGATTGGAATAGCATGTTGTAGTGCACTTCCAGATGTGATTTCCCAGGGTGATTCAAAGGCTCAAAGTACTTCAGTGAATCACAAAGCAGGGTGTCAGTAGCCATGTCTTTCAAGATTGTTATGTTCAGGCAAGAGCCCGGAGAGGAGGATGTGAAAGGCTATCCTGCGGTTTGATTGCAAAACTGTTGGCTCCATGTTCTTGTGAAGTCTGTGGATGAATACGGCTGGAGCCTGACATCTTATAGGTCTGTCATGTCTACACATTTTCCTACATCTTTTTTACACAAAGACTACAGGGAACATCAGCCAACACGTCTTGTGTAATTTTTGCATTATTATATTGTTAGGATTTTGTGTGATGACTAATCTATTGCTGGGGTGTATCACTGAAACAAAACGTGGCCTTATTTGGACAGGGAAACATATGTCCTGCAACACAATCACTTGGTGATCTTATTGCACTGCCTTGTTAGCTTGATGCTTTCCATTAAGGTGAAAGGAAAGAGGAGCGTGGAGTTAGGGGAGCAGAAGACTGAGAGATGTTCATCTGGCCATGACTTTTCTGTCTCCTTGAAAGGCTCTCACATCCTCTACCAATTAGTTGTCTTCCTGTACTATGTGACATGCTTGCCCACTCAGAGTTTTGCTGGCAGTTCAGCGGTGTTTTGTTCCCACTGAAAAAAACCACTGCAGGCAAAGTAGCTCCACCAGTGTTCCTGGGCTTCCCTGTGGGTCGCTTGGCTGCTGGGCTTGTGGAAAAGGACAGTGGTGGTGGTCTGGGTTTAGCCAGAGTATAAAGATCTGGGCATTTTCAAGTAAGTGTGATCCTGCTTAATTTTAAAGTGACTAGGTTTACCTGAAACAATTTATATACATAGGAGTTTTTTTGGTAAGGACTTTTGATGTAAAAGAACTTGAATTTTATGTGCACTGCCAGATTTTCTGAGGTTTCGTGATGCAGGTAATTTATGGACTTTATTGTAGATGAAGATTTATGGAAACAAAAATTATGCAATTGTATACTTTGGTTTATCCTTGTTTAACTTTTTTGAAGCAAAAAAAAATCACAGAAATTAGTTGAACAGTTGGTAAAAGTTTTTATGTGACTGTATTATGATTATTTTCCAATCAATTTCACTTTCACTGCATTTTTTTTGGTTGCTTGCTGTTCATTTTATTGATCAGAAACAGCAATCATTATAGATACTAAATTCCAATAAATATCTTATTTTACTCTGTTAAAAAAGAACCCTACCCCCCACTCAACCCCCAAAGAAACACCAATGCACAACCTTCTAAAAATTCCTATCTGAATAGAAAATTTGAGCAGTTGAAAAATGACAGCAATATATAGACTATATATGTAGGGGGTGCTTTTCTGGAGAGGCAGAGGTGTTTGTTTAGCCCGGGCCCAGAGATCTTCAGGAAACGTGACAGTTGTGTGTGTCTAGTTAGAATTAATTTCTTTGCTTTTCTCAAAAATTAAAAGAAAAACCTCTGCATAATACAGGCTCTTAGCTGGCATGCTTACTGCTCTGTGTTGGACTTCGTAGGGTAGAGGGCAAACTTTTGATGCAGGAGACAGTACAAGCATTTTACTTCTATGGCAAAACAGCTTCTCATGAAAAATAGTCATCAAGATGTGACCGAGACTGATTGTGCTCTATCATGAAACCAAGAGCATGCAGCATTGCCACTCGGGGTGTGAGGTTTTAGCCGGTATTTGGAGTTGTGTTTCAGTGGACAGGTGGAAGTAATGATGACAATAAGAATGTCTTTGATGCCATATTTAGCAAGTGCTCTTTTCCTAAAGTGGGAAGATCAAACAACAGGAAGCAGTTCCTTTGCTTGTAATATGAAGCTTGGCTTTGCAGCCAGTGCCCTGTCTGAAAAATCTGTACGCCTCTTGTGGGGAGGAATAAAGGATTTCCTTGCTGTTTGGGACTTCCCTGTTGGGTTTGCTGCTCTGTGCAAGTTTAATGCAGGAAACATAGCTGGAAACAAGTCAGTTCTTTGTCCCTTTAGGTACATCTGTACTATCACAGTTGGAAGAGCCTGAAAGTCTCCTGCTCCTCCTGGGGAGCTTATGCCTTGGTTGTCCCTCAGGACAAGCAAAGTAAATCTCACCGTTAGGGAAATCTGGCCATGGGCCAGAGACTATTGCATATTGTTCCCATGAGTGATGTGCTCCTAAACCCTGATAGTTCCCACTGCGAATGTAAACCAGATTACACCAGGTGGCCTGAGAGTTTAGGTATTTTGTCAAGCACATCTGTCAGAGACAGCAGATGTCTCTGTTTGAATTTGCTGTTCATGCTGGTCTTTGAGTGGTGACTCTTGTTGTCTCAGGTGACCTTTACCAAAGACCATTTTAACATCCTCCATTTAATTCAGTGGCTGTGACTAAGAAACACACTGTCTTCAGAAATGATAGTGTTTGCTCATAGTTAAATCTCCTCTAAGACATTGAGGAAAAGTAATCTTTAGTGAAAAGTAAAGAACGTCCTACTGGTCCAACTCTTGTCTACTTAAGAGCTACTCACCTGTGGGACCCAACTATAGTAAATCTATCCTGTAGACCTGAGCCCTAAGTTGTATGTCCTTTAATACAGGGACTTATATGGGAGGTGTCTTTTGATTCAGCTGACTTGTCATCTGTTGTCTTTTGGCACACGCTATCTTGTAAACCCGAAATACAACTGAGTTCCAGAAAGAAGCAAGAGAGAATGCTGTTTCTCTAAACTGAATGGAAATTTTTTGTTCCACGTGTAATATTTTATTTATTTTGTATTTTTTGAGACTAAGAAAACAATGGTAGAGGACATAGGGAAATGTACCTGAGTTTGGCATGTATGGATGAGCTCATGTGTGCAGACATAAGGAGCTATGGACATTGGCTTTGAGTCTAGCTGTGCTGTCTTTTTTCATGCTTTTTATATTAAAACTGTTTGACACATGTTGTTTGAGGTATTTGTTTGGACCTCGTTAATGCAGCATGCATGTATACAGAACAACAGTGCTCAGGTTTTCCAGTTTTATTTATTTTCTGACACTGAAAGGCATCTGCCAATTAGTCTGCAACCTTCAGGGATTCCCTGCTGTTATTTTTCATCCATGAAAATCTTGCGAAAATGTATTCGAAGCCATCACTGTGTGTTGAGTTGCTGGTATTATTGGATTGTTCTCGTTAGGACTTGTTTGATTTGAATGAGCAGAGTGTGGCTACCTCCCAGTGATGCCCGGTGTACCAGTTATGTGTGGCTATAAGCACAGGGGAATGGTGTGGTGGCTACTGGCACATGGAAACTTGGCATGTTACGGCACTCATGCTTTTTCTAGTGGCTGGATTTTAAAATCCTTATGTCATTCAGGAGGATGTACACAGACATCTCACAAATAGTGAAACGTATGAATGCACCGAAGTAATTAGCAGGCAGTGCATATTCATGTGACCACTATAATGCTTGTAATAATGTTAAATTTAGTATTAGGTACACTTATGTTGTAATGTTTGAATAATGGAAAATATATTCCATGTATTTTAATAGCTAATTACTTATTACAGCTATTACAATGCCTTACTATCGTATACTGGAGCTATATTTAGTCTATTTTTCATAGATATATGGGTAAAGACACTGCATGGGTGTTCCTCTATTGCATAAAGGAAAGAGCACATATAAAGAAACTCGACTTCGATTTATGTCGATATGTTTCACAGAGGGAAAAGACACTAAAAATATTTTTATGCCTGTAAGTTAGATTTCAGTTAGCGTGAGCACTGTTGTGCGTGACCTCTTAATTTATGTGTGTGGCAAACTCAAAGGTGAGATGACCCAGATCTGATTGTGATCTTATATCAATGTAAAGCAGATGGACAGCAGCAGCTCCTTGTGCAGCCATGGTGCTCTTGTCCGTGGAAGTCAGCCTGAGATCAGAATCTGAAAAATTTACATATTGTAGATAAGAAGGCGAAACATAATACTTCGTCTTGCTGGTTCTGAACGAACTGTAAAGGAAACCATGTCTTAGATGGGTTTCTACTTGTCTTCAGTTTTTTACCTTTTCCTTTGATTGTGCTGAGCAGTACAAGGAAGACTGAAGCTGAGACATGAGCATGAAATAAAATGCTATCTGGTACATCAGAAAAGGAGCCTGCTTTGAACAGTCCATTTAGTATTCGTAGGGCACACAACAGGGTCTGTGTATCATAATGGAGCAGTCACGTAAAATTGTGCCATATCTTGGATGTTGCTAGTTAAAAATAGCTATAAATTGCCAATAACTGGTTTCTGGGGTATAAATGTGAATTTCACAAGTCCTTTTTATTTAAAAATAAAATGAAGAGAAAGAGCTCCAAGGTCTTTGTTATTAAAAAAAAAAGGAAAAAATAAAGGGAGTGGTATATGAATGTTTGGCTTGTGAAAATCTTAATATAGGAAATAAACCCCTAAAAGAAACAATTGTTATAGCTTTTGCTCTGGTGTGATGGGTCTCTTCAATCTAAAGTCCAGAAGTACTGGATTTTCTCTCCAAACAAGTGCTGCCTTTTCAATGCAGATGAGGAATCGGAAAAATCAGGTAGCTAGAATAAATAATGAAATGTAGCTTCAAGGTGTATGGCAAGGCTGCAACCCAACAGGACTTGAAAATAATGCAAGCTTCAGATGAAAGATAATTCAAAGGTATTGCAACTGATTTTAGAATTGAGTTAGGCAGTGAACTATACTCTCTTTTTATATGGTTTCAAGGAAAAACTGAAACATTAGGTTTCTATTTCCCATATATGAATATAATGAGATAATGTTTCCTACTTTATTTGGAAAGCAAACATTATTTCTCAAAAATGTCTTCTGTGCAATTTAGTCATGTTGTGCAAGTTATTTTGGGGGTACGTGGGGTGGAGGCTTTAATTATGTCATCTTAGAAGAATCTTTGTGGAAATTTTTTCATGGCACTGTGGAACCCAAAATTTTCTCAGTACCCAAATTGAAATTCTTGTATTGCACATTTGAGCAACCCCAATCTGTAACATAGTTTAATGAAATGTTAGCAAGGAGTATTTTAGCTATTTTATAGAGTATACTTAAGAAAAAAATTTTTTTTTTCCTGAGGTTTTGATGGTTTGGGGTTTTTTTTTCCATGTATACTGTAGCATTCAACTACTTTGGAACTTATTAATGTCATTTTACATTCATTTTTCAAATGTATAAATGAGGTGTTTTCACTGCAAATGATTGGGTTTTGGTTTCATATTGATGGACTGTATAACATCTTCCAAATATGTGAATACATGTTCTTAAAATATGACTGAACAATTCTATAATCTCCCTGTCTTCCTGCTACATACATTCTCTATTTTTACCAGAGGTAACAGAAAATTATGTTAAAAGACTTTAAGACCACCTCCCATTTCTAGATTTGTGTTTGGTTTTGGTCATATATAGACTTTGGAGTAGAAATTAACTCAGTGAAGGAATGTAGTGCAAGAGCCGATTGGCTGTCCTCCCAGTTTTCCCACGCCAACTGAGACCTCCGAGATAGAGATCTCCCTCTCCGAAAATGAGACTCGGACGAAGCGCAAATCCTTCATTTCCTGAAATCTCGTTGTTTAGCCCAACAAACATGCAGGTCAATGCACAGGTTGCAGATCCGAAACTGAACACCAGCTCAGTTCCCCTGGATCAATGAAGCGTAATTTGAGGCTTGTGATTGCCTATCCAGCTTGGAGAAATGGTGCTGAGAACAAAGGCTGAACACTGGTTCTTTCAGATATTTGAGCAGCAGCATACTTTTATCGCAGTTCTCTGCTGCTGCTGTTTGGCTCAATGCTGTGCTGTTTCAGTGGGCCAGGTGTAAATTTGTTGTGATGGTTGTTCCAGCAAACTCTCCTAGAACAGAGGCAGCTTGTGCTGTCCCTATGTAGGTAAAACTAAAACCAAGAAAAAAAGCCCCCAACAAAATCCACAATTTGAGATCTGCCGATGTTTGCATAGACTGTCTCTTACAACAGAGCTTCTTGGTCAGATCATTAAGTCAGTCTTTCTCTATAAAATCAAGTCAGCAGAGTCCACAGTGGACAATAAAACCTTACGCAAGCCTGGAACCAAAAGCAGATTAAAGAGCAGTAGATACCTAACAATGTTGTCAGCCAGGATGTATGAAAGCCTAAACCCATAGTTTCTTCCCTCGGTGGGAGATGGTGTATATGAATGAGTGTTGCCTTGACTTCAATTGCTGCAGGGTGACTGCTGCTTTTTGGGTGGAGAGCCTTTTTTGATCAGTAGAAACTTGAGCTCATAATGTTTCATTTAGCAGAATTTCAGGATACTAGTTAATAATTTGGCTTCACTAAGGATAGGCTTCATGCTAAGATGTAATCAGATCCATATTTTAAGCAAGCATGGGGTTTTTGGAGATAGGGTTGGTTTTTTACTGAAGAGCTCATTAGAAATTGATGGGAGTTGAGTGCATCTGGGCCCAATCATGCATCTCTTCCTGAAGTGCCTAATTCGAATGATTGGGTTTTGTAACAACAAATACAATGTCGGCAAGGCCTCAACAATTTAATCTGTCTAACCACAACATGAACATTATGAGTATTGTGTAGGTGTCGATC
Source organism: Zapornia atra (assembly GCA_013400835.1). Taxonomy (NCBI): domain Eukaryota; kingdom Metazoa; phylum Chordata; class Aves; order Gruiformes; family Rallidae; genus Zapornia; species Zapornia atra. Next base: position 38,627 of record VZTU01021984.1, on the reverse strand, counting down.
AAAATTCTTACATCTCCATGTCTGAGCAGAAACGTTGGAAAATGAAAAAGGTATCTCTTACTAGTGTGTATATGAGATACTGTACAACTCTTCCCAAAGAACTACTGCTTGACATGTGTCTCCATAAAAGATGTGCCACACCATGATAATAGTTAAAATGTTACCTGTCAGTTTGCTCAAATATAATTGAATTATATTTCTCATGTTAAATGCACCATATCAAATGTAGTTGATGTATCTTTCTGCTCTATTACAGATTATACCATCTTAAACTGTGAGGCAAGACTATTCCTTGAAAATTAGAGGCCTTTCAGGTAAGGACTGAGTTAATGAGTTTTCTTTCTATAAAGACCATTTTTATTAATAAAGCACCAGCATGAAGTAAAGGCAGAGGACATTTATTATGAACTCCACTTTGAAAACCTGAAGAAAAATCACTTGATGTTTGTGGTAATCCAGGCTGTAGTAAACAGGCCACATGAGAAAAACAAGAAGGCCACAGGTATGGACTTTTGGATCATCTTACTGTTTTGAATGCTAAGTACTTAGGATGCCTTTCATGAAGGAATTAGTAAATAATTAACACAAAAATGGGAGCCAGCTGAGAAGGCGGCTGGAGGTAATGTGCTGCACTCTGGCACCAGGTTTTAGCAGCCTGACTGTCGTGCAGGCTGCTTGTCTTTGCCCATTCAGTGTTTTTGGAGAGAAGCATTTGTAGACCTAAACTTCATGTTCAGGAAATGTCCCTAGTCCCCTTGGGGTTATTGCTAAATAATCGCATGCCCTGCAAGTTAAATTGGCGTTCTTTGACTGATGTCTCTCCTGGGATAAATAAGCAGTAGTTCTGCAGACTGAAAAATCAGCCTCTCTTTGTTAAAAAGTCTGTCAAAACTCCTGCCTTCTGCTTAAGAAAAAGGATTTAGGACTTTTCAGGGGCATTGTTGAAAGATTAAATAATTACTCTGTTTGTGATGGGAAAAGCCCCAGATTGCTGGAAAAGGGTGCTGTAAAAAAACGGTAAAACGTAAGAGGTTTTACCTTGTCACATAACAGGGTGGGATTGTGCTTATTTCAATAATAGTGTAAACTGGTGCAGTGCAGGTAAGCAATTCACACCACTCCAAGTAAAAGGGAGAGAAATTCATTAATTCAGTATATGTTTACAAAACATACTAAGCTTCTCTTTAAGGAGTGAAATGTCAATCCACTTTTCCAAGGTAATGAAAACTTCAAGAGCTGTTCAGTCTACAGAGCCCTTGCCATCCTTTCTGCATCTTCCATTTATATAGATCTATTTCACCTTAGAGCTTATAAACAAAACAGAGGAAGCTGTTGAAATTAGATAATTAAACATTTTTCCATACACCAATAGCTCTTCTTGAATGCACCATATTCTGTTACCTTGCCTGAGTATCATAAATAGCCTGAATTTGAGAAATTGTGTTGAAATTCCTTTGGGTTTGCACTCTTGGAACTTTTCCTAGAGCAATTTCACGACTTAATTTGCATTTGGTGTTAGAAAATTTATAAGACTCTGGTGCTTTGTTACTTATGCCTAGGTTTTGAAAGGAAAAAGAATGAATGCCTGTTAAGTTTAAAATTGTAACCTTTATAAAAATTGACATGTTATCATTGAAGTACCAGGAAGTTTCATGAAGAGATATATATATATAAAACCTATCTGTTATCTTTAAAAGTTTATAACCTAAACAAATTACTTGAGCATGTTATTTCCCTTGTTATCTTTATTTATGTACAACCATGGTATATAAGAATTTTTAGGACCATTAAAATAATATTGTTTGCTCTGTTGCAAATCTTTGTCTTGCTATGCCTGTAGAAAATGATTATTTTTCTTCTTAGGTGTTCAAGTGGGTTTTAAACTGAATTTAGAACTTTTTCCTTTTACAAGAAACTTTTTTCTATTGGTTTTGAATCTTTCTGTGGTTAAGAATCTAGTTATCATATGTAACTACACGAACCAGCAAATGCTGCTTCTGCTTTTCCAGTATTTTATTTAACTGTTTGAACCTGAGTAGAAACAAGTACAAAGATGATAATAACATTTTAATTTAATTTCATGGATGTGTACATTGCATTGGGTTGTATTTCTGCATAGATGTAAATGGCTTTACTGCTTCACACTGAAGACCTTATGAAGGTCTTTGGATTATTCTGTGCTTAAAATATCTTCCTGCAGAAAGGGGATAGCTTGGACACCTTGTATTAAGTGCTAAACCAGTTCAAACATTTTCAGTAGAAAATGTGCTAATAATTAAACACAACTATCTGTGTGTTGGTCCATTATTTTTCTATATAATTCCTGTACTATTCCTTGTTTTTAGAATTATACTTGGGTAATATCAGAATTTTCAGCTGGTGTAGACTATACTGTAGGATTCAGCCTGTAAAATGCTGTAGAAGATCATCAGCTCTTTTAGGAGTAATTTTTTAACGCCTGACCATTTATAATTGATATCGAGTTTCAAAGTTCAAGTGACTACTTAGATTTTTAATGCCCTCCCTTATGCAGTGGTTGTACTGATTTAGTCTGTCACTGCTGTAACAATATAGGGAACTGTTGTACTTGAAAGGCGATTTTATTTGTATATCTGAGCTACCTTTTACTACTGGAAAAATCAATAATAAATTATAGGAAAAAATAAGAAGTCTGGTGCTTCATGCGTTGTGCACCTGAAAAACCTATTTGAGCTTGGTATTGCTTTGAGAAGGGTTTTAACTTAATTGTGGTTATTGCACAGATGTTTCTTCTGTGCAAAGAAGAAATAATAATAAGGAATAATAATAATATCAGGCAGTAACTTCATCTGAAAGTATTTCTGTGCTAATATTTCACACAGAACCAGCGCAGCTGAAGTAGGGCTATGGTACTATTCAGGAAACTGCTGCTCCATGGCTTGAAGGAGTGTGAAGGTGGGACTAGTCTCCTTTGGGGAGAGGAGAGCAGAAGACTCCCTTCTGAGGCAACCAGCTGTCATGACACCTCAGCTCAGTTGTCTTATAAAACTGCTCTTTGCAAGTTGGTGAGGAATCCTCCAGTCTGCTGAGTAGGCCAGAATAAACGGACGAGTGTCTTAGTAGTAGTGTCAGACCCCGTGAAAGATCTCCATCACACTGCTTCTCTGAAAAATATTCCCTGCACCTCCCTCTAGCTCAGAGCTCTTTTAAGACTCCTGTTCTTCCTCCTCTTGAATCCTTTTGGCAGATTCAATTTATGTCACACTCTGGGGAGTTGATTAATTTCCTATTATTGGCCCAGTCCTGCAAACCCCTGCACTAAAAGCTGGCAAGTGTGCTGTTGCATCTCTGTATAGACAAGTTCTACTCCTTCGCATTCAACCAATGTTATGCTGGCTGCATAGGAAGATACACCCAAACTATGCGTGCTTGATGAATAGGTGGCACTAAATTGTGAAATCTGGCCTAGTAACAGAGTGAGTAAATTTACTCAGTATAGAACTTTTAAGCCATTCTTACCGTTGCCTTAGTATCATAATTTTAAATTAGATTTGCTCAAAATGGAAATCCAGATTCAAGCTGACATCATAAAATATGACCTCCAGTAGCAATGAAAATTGAAAACATGAGACAAGGGCATTAATCTCTGAATGGTTTATAAACTTGCCCTGAATGTTCATGGGAAATGTTAGTGCTATTTTATTATATCCAGTAACAAAGTAAAAAATTATGAATACTGTGAGATGCCTAAGATAAAGCATTCAGATTCATTTCACTGCACTCTGGCTGAGATCTCTCAAGCCTGCAGTTCAGTACACTGAGTTACCTCCATGTCTAACCTATTGCTTTTACTGGGTCTGGAAACATGAGCAAGGTAGCACGGATCTCGTTCGGTAGCTAGACTTGTGCAAGCTCCGAAATTTGTTTGCACATACCCAGTGGCAGGAGGAAGTGTTAAATGGCCTCAGCACAATGCCTGTGAAGTTAGGGGCATTGTTTTCTCGGAACTTTTAGTTTGCTGAGGAATTTTAATTTTGGTTTGGAGTTCTGCTAGTAATTCTGTTTTCTAGAGATAGTTGTAGTAGTAATAGTGTTGGATGTAGTTTAAAGCAGTTTATATATGTGTAACTGGTCAGGGCTGTAATCAAAGAGATCTTTTCAGATGACTTGATGGAATTATCACTTTAAACTATTTTGTAGCTTCATTAGTTTGTCTGAGTCTAAAGGTACTTTAATGGATTTTGTTTGCAGCTGTTAGTTTATAACTGACAGGTACAAAATGTATTTGATAGTTTGTAAAGAAATTTAAGAATCTTGCAGTAAGTTTCATTTAATCTCAAATCTATAATGCTTCCTCTGTCGTCATAGAACCATGTAATTTGGAAAAGACCTGTAAGATCATCAAGTTCAACCATTAACTTGGCATTGCCAAGTCCATGACTAAACCATGTCCCTTAGCACCACATCTACTTACATTCTTTAAATACTTCCAGGGATGGTGACCCAACCACTCCCTTGACCAGACTTTTCCAGTGCTTGACCACTCTTTTGGTGAAGAAATTATTCCTAATATCCAATCTAAACCTCCCTTGGCACAACTTGACTCTATTTCCTCTTGTCCTATCACTTGTTACTTGGAATATACCAAATTAGTGTTGTATATCACAGAATCGTAGGGGTTGGAAGGGACCTCGAGAGATCACCGGGTCCACCCCCCCTGCCAAAGCAGCTCCCTAGCTCGTATTACATAGATAGGCGTCCAGACGAGACTTGAATATCTCCAGAG
>VZTU01021984.1:0-33709 GCA_013400835.1 Zapornia atra | reverse complement strand
GTAGCCCTTCTCTGGACTCTCTCCAGGAGGTCCCTGTCTTTTTTATACCAGGGAGCCCAGAACTGAACACAATACTCCAGGTGGGGCCTGACCAACGCAGAGTAGAGGGGGAGGATCACCTCCTTCGACCTGCTGGACACACTTTTCCTAATGTACCCCAGGATCCCATTGGCTTTCTTAGCCACCAGTGTACACTGCTGGCTCATAGCCAACCTGTCATCAACCAGGACCCCCAGGTCCTTCTCCACAGAGCTCTTCTCCAGCAGGTCATCTCCCAGCCTGTACTGATACAGTGGGTTATTCCTTCCCAGGTGCAAGACTTTAAACTTGCTCTTGTTGAATTTCATTAGGTTTCTCCTTGCCCAGCTCTCCAGCCTGTTCAGGTCTTGCTGGATGGCAGCGCAGTGTTCCTGCATGTCAGCCACCCCTCCCAGCTTTGTATCATCGGCATTGACTTCAATGGAGTTTGGAAAAACACAAGGGAAGGTGGAGATCATTACTTTCCAAACTATTCACAACAGTTACTGAGTTGAGGGTGACCTCTCTTGTCTTGAAGAATATAGCTCCTGCTCCTTCTGTCCTTCCAATATACAATTTAAAACTTTGCCTGTAATGTGTGTTGGGTTTGTTTTGGTCTGGTTATTTTTATTGTGACATGATTGGTCTAACTTTATTTTCCCAGCTTTTGAATATGCAAAAAGTCAGCTTGAATGTTCAAAGAATGCAACATCAAAATATAGCTTCATATTAGCAGAAGTCTAAGCATGTTGTGCTAAGCCCATTTGCGTGTGTTAGGAAGATATGTTTAGGCCACTGTCAGAAAAACCTCTATAATGAAAGCCTTAGAAGGGAAGGTGTAGGTTATCAGAAACAGGACAATGTAAGGATAATATTTGAGACATCCCAATAACCACAAAACTTACCTGTTTTCTACCTCAAGCCTTCCTCTTTTGAGGGCACCCCAGGGGAAGAGAAGCATGATGTTTGAGCAAGCTTTGTGCTGTGCATTTTGGAGTGGTGAGCAGTAGGAAGAGGTGCAAGCTTGCTAGGGCCCAGGACTAGCATCATGTAAATGAAGAATGCCTGATTGCTAATAAGTCAAATGGAGTGCCTGGATGGGGCTCCCCTTAGCTGCATGTTTTAATTCTCAAGCTGTAGGTGGGGGGTGAAACCCCAACACAACACCATTCTTAATGAGCTGAAGTTTATACCTGGTCTTTAAATATCTCACTTGGCAATAGAGAATCTTTTGCTGGGAGAGCTTCTTTGTTCCTTTATAGCTTGAGGCTGTGATTTCAAAATAGATTTAAATGCTTTTATAGGTGAAAATTAACTTAATTGATAGCGAACTGGTTGTGGCTTTGTATTTTGCTTTATTGGATAGTTCCCGTAGTAAACTGAATTTATTGAAGTAAATCTATGAAATTACCTTAATTGCCTGTTCTCAGTATTTTTAAGGAACTCCACTCTTTGCCTCTCTTTATTTTAATGTAAGGTACATGGTACAGCTTGTATACACATATTGTTTGAAGGCTTTGAATGAGTTGCCTGTCTGATCCACTTTAATAGATTCCAGTCTTTTTCCATGACATCATTATAACAGACTTCCTAGAAAATATGAACAGCTGCTGTGTATTTTTTTCCTTGTGTTTTATATTAAAACTGTAGCAGCTTTTCCATTCTCTACAAATGACAGCAATAGGCTTGTCTGATGTAAAACAAAATGAAAAAGAAGTCAAAGTAAGGAGCTGTGATGCTGTTAACAGGCCAGTAATGTAACAGGTCCCCATGTATGAATCGTTTCATAATGCAATAAGGGATTACTTATGCTGCTGTCATACTGGTCAAAGGTTGGTCCCATTTCCTTCTCCCCCTGAACTAAACTGTGCATCATTAAAGATGATAAAAACAGTGTTGTACTCTGTTTCCTGGCCCAGATGGCAATTTGCATGAAGAATTTTATTGTATTTTTTTTTCTAATATCATTATTATGCAGACTGTACATAGAGGTTTTAAAGTTCTTTTCAGTTCATACAGTTCAGATCAAGGAGACTTGCTTTGTTGCTTCTCTGTGCATCCTGGAGTTCAGGGATGGTTTAGAGGCCACTTCACATGGAACATAGTGTGTTAAATAAAAGTAGGAATTCAGCAATCTTTTTAAAACTAATGTACTCTCTGACTCCAACTGTAAATTACTGAAAGGTGTCTAAGAATGATGTGGGACTTCCAATCTCTGTGTTACGTTTTGTCTGAAATACCTCAGTTGGAGTTCTGATATCTTTTAGGTGAGTTGTAAAAAAAAAAAACCAAAAACAAAACAAAACCAACAAAAAACTGATGTCTGCTGTGTTTCAGCAATATCTGCATTTGATTTAGCAAATGTTATCAGGTATAAACAAAACCTATTCTTTATCTGCCTCTAAACAGAAACATGCAGTGCTGTGCAGGACAGCGACGCGCTTGTAAGTCACTCCTGCCATCCAGCAAGCCAGGAGTTAACAGCCAACATGGGTGTCACCTGGGTGTCACCAGGCTGGAGACAACACTGATAGTTGATGGAGCAGCTTCCGCTTAAACAAATCTGCAAAATCCACTGTAAATTCCACCTTCTTGTTATCTAGGATAGGTTTTCCTTAATGGTTCTGCTGCAACCAAGGCGCGACTTCAGCTCATCTTTCTCTTTCTCTTTTCTGTGTTCCTCTGTGATTCTTTTCTGATTTGGCATGTGTCTGGAGCATCCAAAAATCAGGCTGAGTTATTAAGGAAATGCTCAATCCATGTATTTTGGTATATGGCTTAGTATATAATGCATGAACTGTATTGTCTACAGAAATGATCCTGTGATAGATTATGGCTGTGGTGCTCAGCTATACCTGGGGATGTGTGGTTCAGGAGTGTGCGCTCAGCATGAATTGCCAGAAGAAATTGATTCCAGCTACTGTATGAGAGCTCAGGTGACAGTTTTGGATGTCTTGGTGTCCAGGAGTGCCCAAAAGGCTCCAGCCCTGTATTGCCTCATGCAGGAAGCATGGCCAGTCTGGCTGGGGGGAGAGCCCGGCTGACTTAGTCTGGACAAGCCTTATGGTGTAATACGGCAATAGGAGAACTCATCCTCAACCAATGCTACTGCCTTAGTCCTATGTCTTTTGGGGTGTTTTTTCTGTTCACTTGAAAATAAGGTAACTGTATTTTCTCCTGTGTGGGGAAGAAACATGCAGCAACTAAGTACCTCTCTGTTCTTTGTGATATAGGGAGATGGTGACTGTGAGCTGATTGAAAAATACTAAAAGAAAATCAATGCTAACCTTGCAATGAGCAGATAGATAAGGACAGAGCTACATTGTCTCATGTCTGTGGTGTTCATCAAATGCTGCCCATTTTGTGGCTGCATATAGAGAAATAATTTCATGAAAGAAATAACTAATGCCTTCTGGGGATTATCAGTTACAAGCCCTTCTGCATCTATTAATAGGAACTTTACAACAGACTGCTTGACCTGTTCTCCATTCGTGCCTGTTCTGGTTTTGGCTGGGATAGAGTTTATTTTCTTCCTGGTAGCTGTTGCAGTGTGGTGTTGGGGATTGAGAATAGTGTTGATAACACACTGGTGGTTTTGGTTGTTGCCAAGCTGTCAAGGACTTTTCAGCTTCCCGTACTGCCCTGCTAGCGGGAAGGTGAGGGACCCCCAAGAAACTTGGAGGGCACACAGCCAAGACAGCTGACCCAAGCTGTCCAAACGGATATTCTACAGTATGTCATGCTCAGTATATAAACTGGGGGTGGGTTGGGAGGCAGTTCTGCTCGAGAACTAGCTGAGCACTGATTTCAGGTGGTGAGCAATTGCTCCGTGCATCACTCATTTTGTATGTTCTTTTATCATTGTTTTTGCTGTCTTCCTTTTCCGTCCTATTAAACTCATCCCATGAGTTTTACTTTTTTTTTTGATTCTCTCCCCTATCTCTCTGGGGGAGCAAGTGGGGCTATTTTCTGGGTCAAGCCACGACAATGTCCTAAAGCAGACTTGAGACTACATAATACATAAATAACATTAATGCAAATTCTTATTAGCCTAGATGTGGCAGAACACATGAAAATTACCCTGTGGTTTATAATCACGGAAGGCCTGAAATACCATGTGATTGATGCCTACAGAAAAAAATACAGTAATTCCTCTGAATATTTGACACAGCACAGTACTCAGTGACTGTCAATCCATACCTATGACTTCTATGCCATACATACTCTGGTAGGAGGACACCTTCAATCCGCACACCCCCTTTTAAAGGTCAGCTCGCACTGGAGTGGTATGGTTAATACAAATCCAGTTTCATTCCAACATTAAACAATTTCTGAAACTTTTTTGTTGTTTACAGTGAAATGTGTGTAAAAAAGACTGAGGTTCAGTGGAACAAATTCTGTGTATCACTTTCTCTTAGCTTTTGTATGTAATTAGAAAGCAAAAGGAAGAAATGACACATTTTATAGAACACATTTTTGAGATTGTAGTTCTTTTCATACCACTTACGATCTGAGGAAAGTGTCTTTCCCGTTATCCTATAATTCTTCATTATGAGGAATACTGTAGGGACTTGTACTGATTTTAGTTTACTCCTTGTCTTATTTTAAAGCATGTAGAAATTAATTTCTTCTTTCCCTTTTCTCAACCCCCATATCATTTTACAAATTGTAGGTCTCTGGCATTGCATTTCTACTAAGTCTCGATTTTCAGGTGTACAAAAAGGCTGTGGATTGTTGTATTTGTTTATTTCAGTAAATAAACGGCTTTACAGGAGTTTTTCCATTCTCTTCTCCCACCTCCCACACCAAAGAAAAGGGTGTGACTGTTATTTGCATAAATACATATTGATAGATTTTAAATAGATGTCATAGATAAATATTAGCCAGCTCAGTTTATAAAATCATCACCTACAAAATACAGTATTTTGTTATTTTAATTTTTTTTTTAAATGACAGACATCAAACATTCTGTTCAGATGAAGCACTTCATGGTGGAAAAGAATTCTGTAGTCATTGATACATTTAATCTACAATATATATATAATATCAAGTAATTTAATGATAATGACCACATCTGTTCTGACCTGTATGGTAAAACAAAGCCATGGAGAGGTTCCACTGAAACTAATGTAATGAATCTATAGTTAAAGCACTGAGTCAAAAAAAAAAGGATCACTTGTAATTTGAATACAGAGAGATCTGGAAAACAAAGTTCTACCATTCTTCACATTATGAAAATTGTTTTGCATTATGCTTCATAGAACTTTGGAATATGTCTTGGTAACAAAATATGGAAAAAAAAAGTAAAAAAATATTTAACTGTGGCTTTCCTACTGAGGACTCTTTTTAGTGTGATAAACCTGAAATGCTTGTTATAATGAAAACATGAACCTTTAAATGAGAGAACAATGAAGAGTGTTTAAATTCAGTCTATTTTATAAATAATAGTAAGTTGTATGTTGAGGGTGAAAATTTATTTTTCTCATTTGCAGTACAATTTTTTTCAGTTAGATTTGTGCTAAAGTTAATGGTAGACTATGAGAATAAAAGTATGTTTTAATTGGCATGAGTTTTCAGGTATTTATTGTTATCTCCTAGCATCAGTGCCTGTGTGTGAAGCAGATCAGTCAACTACTTTACCCGTTCCACCAGAACTACTCAGAACTTTGAAATACGCAAGACCTTCTTGAGGCCCCCTTCTTGAGGCCCATATTTGAAAGGCTTTACTTATTTCTGTGGGGCTTTTCCTCTCTGCTATGTAAACGTGTATCCTCTTTTAAACTCTGTAGGGTCTGGTTTTGTCTTAAGAGTACCGCTTGCCAAGACCAGTCCTTGTAAGGGTGGCAGTGTTGCCACAATATAGGAGAAAGTTTGTCAATGTGTCTTAAAGATAACATTATCTCATTAGTCCTGTTTAAAAATCCTGTACTTGGGATTGTTTTACTACTTCTTGAGTAGCTCCTTGAGAATTTGTGCTCTCCTCGTCTTTTCTAACAGTTGTGGTTCATGTCATACGTGGAGCATATTCTGATAGTTGGAGTGAGCAGTAGTAAGAGGGCTTGGGGTCATTTTTGGGGCGAGGGGTGTTTTATGGTGGCTTCGGGAGTTGGTTTTTTTTTCCCTCCTTTATAAGCATCAGCTTCAGGCTGGCCCATGTTGGCAATGAGTGTAATTTATAAGCTATTGCCTTTAAAACCAGTAGCCTGTTCTCTGGGAAATAAGTTGATGCCTGTTAGATGAAATGCAGAAGTCTGTGCTGCAAACCATCAGTACAAACAAAACATAATAGCATTGCTGTTGCAGCCATGACATTCAAAGACTGTTAAGTGGGGCACCGTTTGGAGTGAGAGGCAATATCTTTTATTAGATGAACTGATCTAGTTGGAGAAAAACAGACACTTTCAGACAAAAAAAGCCCTTCTTCAGGTCTGCTCAGGAAAGGTTTTCTGTGCCCAAAAGCTTGTCTGTTTTTTCCTAACTGTATCAGTTGTCTAATAAAAGATACTACCTCTCCCAGCATAGTTTGCCTGACTGAAACATTGACATTCCCGTCAGCAGCTTAACAGAAAAGCCAGCAGCAACATGGGCATGGTGTTCCACTGAATTTTAAATGCCATTGTTGTGCTCTTGCTTTACCTACCCTGCACTTCTCAGACATGGGGCAGAAAGAGACAATACCTTCAATTACAAAGATGTCTTTTAGACACAGACTGAGAACACTTGTCAGTGAGTGTCTACTGCTGTCCTCGACTTTCCCTTAACTTAAATTTCTCATGAAAAGGAAATTTTGCTGCTGTATGGGGTCTGTTTCTTTCTCCTCTGTTTAGAGATATAGGCCCATATCTCATGTTAATGCTGATCTTCCTTGCATGGCCAACCTGTGTGTTGGAATGATTATGGAAGGGAAAATTGTTCCTTGTCTATTGCTATGCTTTTCTGATGAGTCTGATTTATGATGTGCTTAGGTAGGGAGTGATACGCACCCGATAGCTGCTCATTACTCTCTCGCCTAGATTTAGAAAGGGGTCTCCTTGCAGAAAATAGACAAATATTTGGTGTCTTGTTGGAAAGTGGATCTAAAGTGGTCTGCTGTAATGTGAAAAGAAAAGGAGCAGTGTTTCCAGCCAAACATCTTGGAGCCCAACGTGGAAAATGTTTATAGTGTTGTATAGTTTTTATTACTACAGACTGAAGGAAAACAGCTTATTGAATGACTTCTGTGGACTAGGTTTTGTACCAGTGGACTATCAAATAGTGGACAAAGAAAACCCTTCTCTACTGTGGGGTGGGAGAAAGGAATCTGTAAGCAGCACTCAGCCTCCTTGTACAGTGTGTGAGGACAAATGCTGTTCTCAGACTCATTGAGGGCCCTACCTTTGCTGTAGAAAGTTGTGTTGTAATGCCAGGAGGCTGTGTGGATGCCTGTGGGCATGCAAACTATCAGACTCAAGGTACTGCCAAGTTCTCCCATGGGGACACTGCAAGAACAGCATTTGTGGAGTTGTTGCCTTTCTGTTCCTCCACTCCCAGGATGCTTCATATAAAGCCTGTTTACTTGGGCTTGTTTTTCAGCTGACGTTCTCTAGTTGTGTTTTGCTCAGCATTTCCTTGGTGTGGTGGGCATTAATGTACACAAAGCAGTCATTTCTCTCTGTACCAACTGGATGACGTGTGAAAACTGTAGTGCTTGTACCCCTCTTGGTGGGACTTGCCTCTTCTCAAATAATAAATATCAAAGCATCAAAGTTCAGCAGCAAGCTCATCAGTGCTCTCTGTTTAATTGTCATTGGTGTCTTTGCTGCTTTGATAGGGCTATATTAATCCCAGCTGGTGCTGAAGGCTGTGGCTGCAGGGTGAGCCTAGGGCTGACGTGGAGTCTTGACAGGGTTTGGATTTTATGCTGGTTGCAGCAAGAGAACAAATAGTTCTCTCCATGCGTTGCAGAGTGAGGTGTGAGTGAGCTGTCCTCTTACCTCAAGATGCTTGACTAGAGGGCTAGGCTGAAGCCAGGTCCTGGAAAATGTAGCCTGTGCCAAAGTGCCAGGGTGAAAAATAGTTGGTCTGCTATTCTCCCTCTTGTGTTTGTAGGCAGTAATTGAGGAGAATTTGATACTGAACATGAAAAAACAAAAGTCTCTGAATTAAATCTACATGTAGACTAAAAAGGAGTGAGGAAAGAAAGATGTGAAGGAGGGCAAAGTAGAAGCAGGGTTTTTTTCCACCGCTTTTATGTGGTGTGTTGTGTCCCTTACTCTTCTGCCTCCAAAAGGAAAATATATTCCTTGTTTGGTCTCAGCTGATGTGAGCTGGTCCACTTCCTCTTGTAGATTTCTAAGTATCTCTGGAGCCTTTAGCATTAACATGCTTCAGCTCTGTTTTTCCTACAGACACAGATTTGCTGAGACCCTCTCAATTTCCTAAGTTACATGTGACAAATTTCTGCCTTCCTCCCCGCCAAAGTACTGGGATTTCTTTGGGTGTGATGAGTGCCGAGGTGGGATCCTTCTCAATATCAACTTCTGGGAAGGAAGTGACAAATTAGTAAGAAAAAAACCACTAAGGCCTAGTACCATGTAGTGGAACAGGTGGAAGACATCCTTTTTGCCTTGGATTCTGAGGCTTGTTCATTCCTTGCTCCACTGCAGTGTTGTGCGCCATTCTCTCAGGCAGCCGTTCATTGATGTTTTCATGGCATCTTGAGTGGTTCTCATTAGCAGCTGTGATCCGCTGCAGCCGAAGAGGTATCCAAAAAATTGTTTACTTGCTTGCAAGCATGACAAGCCAGCTGCAATGCTTACTGCCCATTCATGTTTGGAAGATGGTTTTGCAGCCAAAAGAAAGCTTAAAGTCTGGAGACATTTTGGCATTTGTGCAGCTGAGTGGGTGGACAGATTGTTTTCCAGCCTTGGTTAAAGCACGTGTGTTGCAGCACAAGGGTGGAGAAGCAAAGTAAGGCAAATGCAGTGTGAAGTATTGTTTAGAAGGTCAAATACAGATGTATACAGTGACATGACAAAATATTAGGTTTGAGTCTCATGTAGGCAAATAAATAGCACATACAGCCAAGAAAAGCTAAGAGGAGAGACAGGAAAACGTGACCTGAATAGGCAGACCATGGACGCTAACTCAGTCTGATATGTGTAAGGACTGCGTATGTGGGACAAATCACTGTCATCCAAATCCCTCTTGAAAAATTAATGGGACACGCAGCTACCACCATGAAAGCTTAATGTGTAAGGGCTGCTGTAAATTACACTGAAGTGTAATGCATGCAGAGACTCTGAATGCTGGAACTGAATATAATTTGGGGCACATGTGGTAGTAATTCAAAGATACTCTCTTATCCTAATTTCCAATGTATGTATCTTGTAGTGTAGTCTTGTTAAGTTTTGCCAAATATATGCTAATAATAATAAATAATAGTTAATATTTTGCTGATGTAACAAGCTTGGAAGGCCCAACTCATGAATCTGAATAGCTTTGTGATGATAAAATACTAGTATCAAAATTTAAAGAAGCAGTGAGATTGATGTGGAATCTTTGGTATATAATAACTTTTTATTACACATCAGTTTTCACTTAACTACTTTGAATGTTGCGATGACAAAAAAAATCCAATGGATTTGTTCTCTTTCATATATATATATATAAAAAATGTAAATATATTTTATATTATTATAACTTTCCTAGAAGAGTCTTGCAACACAAACTTCTTATTCCTGTGCTTGATAGTAGTAACCTTCTTTTCAACAAATGTTTCTTTTCTAGGTAGAACTAACTGTTGTTAGTTTTATTTCTTCACTTGAGCAAAATTCCTTTCTTTTTTCTTTTACACATAAGTTAGTAGGTGGGACTTCTCTCTAGTTGCTGTGAAGTATGGTAGTTCTTGCACATGTGCATTAAGCCTTTTCTTTCATATATTTGCACTTTTCAAACACAATGTTTTTTGGATTCTTTTTTTCCCCCTAGAAAACTTTTGGAATGGTTTCTCTCCTTCTTAGAGGATTCACAACAGTTTGTACTCATGCATGCTGGAGCCTTGCTCTGCTCACCACTTTTTCCTTAGCCTTGCAGGGCAACAGTTTTCTTCTGCTTTTTCCTTGTGCTGTGAGAGATATACCCGTTCTTTATTCATGTTTTCCTCCTCTTGGTTGGGATTTAAATACTTTCTAATCTCTATTCTCCAAAGTTTTTGCTGGATAGGTAGATCAGTCTTTCTCCTTTTCCATAGTAAATCCAATTTCCCAATACTTCAGCTGCCCCTGAAGAATCTCTTCTTCCGGGCAGGTTCCTTCTCTTCCACTTAGGTGACAAAATCTTTCCCTTCTATTTTCTAGTGATAATCCAGGAGCTTTGTGCTCTCTGTTGTTCTCCCATCTCTCTGTTTATTTTAGAGGAGATGAAAGTGCTTTTGTCTCATGTCAGTTCAGTAAAGAACATGTTATCTAATCAGTGACCTTTTCGGGAGGTTTGTAGCGTTCTGGCTCCATTTGCGTTGAACATCTGACATTTTTCCATTGGGGTCCATATCTTTCCTTCATTGAAAAGAGGACATAATAACCCTAAATACCTTTCTTTCACAAGCTATTATGACTAAAATGACTTTTCTATGTCTCAGCTCCTGGTTGCAGAAAAATGTAAATCTATGCTTAAATATCAAAACAACCAAAGTATCTTATTTTAAAAATGCATGATTCTGTATGTACTGTGTTTATAACTTGCCTACCCCGAAAGATATTTTTCTGGACACTGTACTTGAACTGTACGTAATTTCTAGGATGTTTTCCTTCAAAATTTTGCTTATTTGTGGCTTATGATTTGAACTGATTTATTTTTAGCTTAATGAAGAATGGAAAAAAAACCCAAACACAAAACTTTACAATTGGCAAATAAGCTAACAATTTATTATGAGCATCCAGTTGCTAAAAAGCCAGGCAGATGCTGAGTTCTTCATTCTCTACTTCTGTGTTTTGCAGTAGATAACACCCTAGCTTTGTTAACTATCTCAAGTTAATGCATTTAAAGGCTTTAAATGCCACTGCTAAGTAAAGTATTTCCTTCATTGCTAGAATAAAGAGTACAAAGACAAAATATTTCATACACTTAAAGATTTTTGTTCCTATTTCTTAGCTGTGAGAAAATGCCACATCTGTTCCTAAATGCTATGTGTGAAATATTAATGCAAAACTTTCTTGGGATAGGTTTTCCAGTAAGAGTTTGTATCTGTAAATCTGTGTATTAATAATGTTGAACCCCCATCAACCAGTTTCAACCTAACTTGTGTGATGGTTGAAAGTAAAGACCCACAGTTTCTGCGAGAAAGCTAGAAATTTTGTGTGTGAGAGTCACAGTAATACCCCCTTAAATCATATGTGTGTGTGTGTACATATATATAAGCTTTAACAAAACTCTGAATTAAAATTCCGACTTCCCTTTGCATTTACTGTTTTGTGGGGGTTTTTTAAAGCTACAAGAAAGCCACACAACTGTACTTTCCTAGGCTGCCAGCTTCCTGGATAACTGAACAAAATTTGCTTGCTTGTGTTAACAAGCAAATACGTATAGTTAATCAGTTTTTAATCACTTACACAGCTACAGAGTGAGCGAGATGGTTGATGGCTGTATTTTATAACCCCATGGGCCATAATTGAGTTTCTTGCCACATGTTACTCACTCTCACTGTTTAGTCATAAAATCAGTTTGCAGCTACATTGCACAGGGCTCAGAACAGCCTTTTCTTTTGGTGTGTTTTCTTTTCAGCTAGTAGCCAGTGGATAAAGGTTTTGGAAGTGATACAGCATAAAGCAGGGGCGTTTTAAACAAAAGATTGTTTTTTAAAGGAAATAGCCAATGGCTTGTCAAGCTTTGAAGTCTCAGTTTTAATTTAGCAGTTTGATACATGGGTTCGTGTTCATTACATATTAGCACTTTCCAAAATCATGTTGAGAAGAGTGATGGGGAATGAGTCCAAGACTGTGAATAATTGTGGAAACATCCATACCTGACTGAATAAATTATGACTTGTGGTCAACCAAAATGTTGTGGTACACAGTGAGAACTTTTCCATTCATGTGTTAAGATACTATTTCTTTCTTCCTTTTTCACTAATCCACTGGTTAGATCAGATGTATTTTTCAATGTCTTCATGTTTTGGAATTTTCATTAGTGGTCAGTCAGGTAGCTTTTTTAATTTCTTTTTTCTTTAAACCCAAGCTTTTGCCAGACAACTAAAAAAAGGTGGGGGGGGAACACCACCAAAACCCAAAGAAAGATTAACAGCTTCTTTGGATTGCCAAACTAAATGACTATGTGAATTTTGACTAATGAGAAGAATTTGCACTGGTTATGGGATAGCTCAAAGTCATATAGTCAGTGCTGAAGACTAAAAAACATTCATATAACAGCAATTCAGAAATTGAGAGGGTAGAAAAGATTAAGGAGGAAACAATGTAAATATAAGCCTGCAGTGTGCCCTGGCAACAAGGAGAGCCACCAGCTTCCTGGGCTGTGCTGGGCAGCATGCTGCCAGCAGGTTTGAGGGAAGGGACCCTTCACATATGCTCAGCATATCTGGAATTCTGGGACCCATGCTGGGCTCCTGGTATGTCTCCCATGGACATACTGGAGCTGCATGAAGATTATTAGGGGTCTGAAGCATCTCTCCTATGCGGAAAGATGGGAGAGTGTACTTTTCTGCCTGGAGAAGTCTTAGGAATCTCATCAACATGTAAAATACCTGAAAGGAGGGTGCAAGGAGGATGGAGCCAGGCGCTTTTCAGTGGTATCCAGTGGTGGGGCAAGAGACAATGGACACACACTGAAAATCAAGAAATTCTGTTCAAACATAAGGGGTGATAGGGGAAGGGGAGGGTGTTCAAACTCTTGCACAGGTTGCCCAGAGAGGGTGTAGAATCTTTATCACTGGAGACACTGAAGACCCAACCAATGAAAGCTCTCAGGAACCTGCTCCAGGTACTCTGCTCTGAAGAGAGGGGTTGCATTTGACTCTTGCCACGGTGCCTTTCAACCTCAATTATTCTGTGATTATATGAAATAATAAATTCAATTTTGAGTTGTGAGTTTTATCTAAAGAATAGATACCTTATTACTCGCCAGAACTGACTGAACAATTATTGGGCTAATCTGAAGGTATTATAGGTAGTTATCCTTTTCCATACTAAAGGAAATAGATGATCATTTTTGGACTTGAACCACAATGATGCAAAGCATGGAAACCAATTGACATGTGGTTTGTGCATTCCTAGTTAAAAATAATGTGATTTGTTAAAACAATAATTGAGATTGCACTAAAATTTTTTTGTAGTTTCCAATGCAGCTTTTGAAATGCTTTATCTGTTACTTTCTCATGCTGTTTAATTTTTTAGATCACTTTGGATCCATATAAATGGTAGTACTCTTGGTTAGAAGTCATTCTTCTGGGTGGAAGGATCTTAGAATACAAAGCAAAGGGCAATACTGTAATAAAAAGTCAATTTGAAGACTTTCAAAATGGTGATGGTACTTCATCTCTAGCTGGATCAATCTGTAAAGTGGGTCAAGGACCCCCAGGTGAGACTGCATGTCTTGGACCTTGTTCAGATTTCATGTGGAGAATAGACCCCGTGTGTGTCATGTTCCTTTGCTTTTCAGAGTTTGATAGCATGAAAGGATGACAACTTGCCATGAAGTCTTGGTGCTGTTGACATGATTTACTACACTGTAATAGAAGAAGTTTCTAGTGTAAACTCTGTGTGGTTCTATAGCTGTCATCAGTAGCAGACTCTGTGTGGGTTTTCTGATGGTATAACCAAAGATAACATCTGTCCCAGTAGCACTAAATCTTAAATCAGGAGACTCGACATTAGAATATGTTGTGATGATGTTTAGATTGTTGCTTTAATTGTGTGAAGAAAAGGAAGATGCATGAGTAAAGTATAGCTGAAGAAAGGAGGATACAAAGTAACTAACTCTAGTAGAAAGCTAATTCTTATACAATTTCAAGAAATAAATCAATTGTGTTTGAAAAACGCCTAGAGTTGGTTTGCCTTTCCCATAGGTGGAGTGTTCTTTATTTTATATTTCTCCTCCAATGAACTCATCTTCTGACTGCCCTACATATGTCTGCAATGTGTATTTAAGAAGGAATTTGACTCTAATCCAAATATTTAGTCTAATTCAAATGAGCCCAATTCACTGCATATCATTACCTCTCTTTTTCCTTCTGCCATGAGTAGTGTAGCTGTCCAGCAGCTTGCATCCAGCTGTGAGTGCAGGCATGCAGCTGTTTGGGGAAGTCCAACACCAGAAATAAAGTGAAGCACCTGAGAGAGATGTGTTTGTAGATAGGTGGCATCATTTACTCTCACAGATTACACTGAACCTTTGTCATTGAAAATGAATCATCAGCAAAAGTCAGTAAGATGCTTAATTGTGAAGTTAAAAAAATAATTGCATGTGCAAAATAATTGTAACTGAAATTTATGCTGATTTTTTTACCTTTTTTCCTAGTTTTTACATGTGTTTGTTTTTTAATGAGGTTAGAAAATGGAGGTGTACATAATGGACTGCAGAACTTAACTCAGTCATTTTTGTAATGTTCAGTTAACTTATCCTTATTTGTGCTACAGTGATGCTACGTACAAAGCTATAAAGAAAGAGATATTCCGCAAAATTGTCATTATAGATGTTTTTGCCTTCAGGTATTGTTTTAGTGTGCTTGAGTGCAAAATCTGTGTAAGGCATTTTCAGAAGAATCTTAAAAATTAAATACATCACAAACTTGTGGGTATCCTACCATATCAGGATTTTTTAGCTGTTAATAGGAGATTACCTTATATAGTAGCTTTTATTATTGAAACTGGTCACTCGGTTATTAGCTCTGATACACTTCTAGTTCTTTCTCGTTGTCAGTCTTGCAAATTAACTCCTGGTCATGGTTGGTGCTTTTAAAAAAAATTAACTCTACAGTCATATGTTCCGAGTATTTAGCTTTCTGTCCCTTCCTAGTTAATTGCTTGCTTCTGTACAATATGTTTATAGTATATTTCTTAATTGCATGGAATCCTTTTAAGGGATTGAAATAGTGATGGTTTGCCGCCTTCTAGTCATTATGTGACAGTTATCTAGCCATAGTTTATTAAGTATGGTCTTGAGAGAAGTGCATTAATTAACAGTCGTTTAGTCAATAGCAGAAAATGTTTAAACAAACTGGCTTAGAGCAAAAGAACTTTAAAATGGGAATATTTTCTTTTCCCTTTTCTTTCTTCCATCTGCTAATAAATTAATTAAGGTGGCAAAATACTCAGCTATATAGGGCTTTTGTTCTGACAACTTGTTAGCAGTTTGTAGCAAAGTGGACTCTTCGCCTGGTTTGTTGTCTTGTGCTTGGGGGCAGTGTTTATTCCCTTGCAGAGCCAAGGCTGATTTTTTTTTTCCCAGAGAAGAGGAAAATGATTCCACTGTACTTGTTACAAAGCTACATTAATGTAGTTATAGTTTTACCTCAATGCCTCACTTATAGAAATGCCTAAATTATTCTTAGACTGTTTGAATAGACCACACTAAATTTTTATTCAAGCAGCAGAATTCTTAATTGATGCAGTATTTGTTAATTGTGCTGCGATGAACAGAAAACTGAAACCACATTCCCCAAATTACCTGCTGTGTGATGTCTTTATGTTTTTAATGGTCTTTTCTTCAGAACTCCTGTTACAGTGTTGCTTCAGTTGAAAAGAACAAATAGGCTATTTATTAAGTGTGCAGTCAATAGTGTTTCAGCTAATAATGAATAAGCACTTACAATAATCTATCAACAGTAAAGTTGGGGTTTTTTGAGTCATGTATGATCTTCCTGTCTGCTCCCTGGAGCCTGAAGTATTTATTACTTGGAAACAAAGACCCTTAGAGTCAAAGGTAAGCAACAGCACTCTGAAAGAGCAAGAGCTTTCCTGCAAACAGGAATACGGTGGAAAGCAGTTAATGGACCTCTAGCAGGGCCCACTGTACGTTCAGACTTCTCTTCCCACCCCATCCCCTCTAAGCTATTTCAGCTGAGAGGCAGTTCCCTCTGGCCACGCTCATAAGGAGTGACTTCATGCAGCATCATATATTTTACATGCGTTCATTAGTCTACAAGGAATGCAATGCTTTTGCATGCTTGTTTTAGCTGAATACATAGCATTTGGTTCTGCAGATCCCCCTTTAGAGTGTACTGTTGATTACTTTTAGTAGCTCCAACGTGCTGTGGCGTTGGACCCTTAAATGATGTTTGGATGAAAGTTGTTCTTAAATAGGAAAAGCTTTTGTGGTAGTGGGGCCCACCCATGTTGTAGAGCAATAATCTTTGAGTGCATGTCTTTTTTCCACATTGCAATTTTTCAGATGTGACAAATCTGTATCATGGGAGGACATATTTCAGAAAATAATGTAAATTAGGTCTGTCTTCCATTAACTTTGTGCAGGATTCATGACACTCCAGCAAACTTGAAAAATCCAAATTTTGTTTTACTTTGAGTTGTCTACAAAGAAATCCTTTAAAGCTGAATAGAGCTCATTCTGATGAGTGAAGATCATTAGAATGGCTCATAACGCAAGGGATGAATGAAATACGATAAAGTAACATTGTAATATTTGACACTTGCTCAGAGTTTCAAATAGGGATCCTCAAGTGCAAGAAAGAAAATATGGGGAGTTTTGTGGGTTTTTCTTTTTTTTACATATTCCTCCTTCGGTCATTTGAATTCTTTACTTTTGGGGGTATATTTGATTTAAAAAAATCATAGTCAGCACTCTCAACACTGTGAGATAGTCTTCACTTAAAGTTCCTTTTTTGTGGTTCAGTTGTACAAATGCTGCAAACAACGCACTTAAGTAAATTTCAGATCAGCGCTGCTGTTAAAAATGGACATTGTGCTTGTTGCACCTGAGGAGGAGGAGATGGTTTCGTAGCTGAAAAGATCAGGGCTTATATTGAAAAAAAACTCATTACAAGAAAGCAGAAACCTAGAAGTTCAGGTTTCACAAAACTTAGGTTTTCGTCTTCTGGAAAAAGAATAATATGTCCAACCATGTGTGGCTTACTGTCTGTGAGCTTTTTTCTCCATATCGTTTTATTGGAATCATAAAGTTTTTTTACTTGAAGGAATGATGAGAATCCTGAGGCCTTCTCCATTATAAAGGGACCTTTTGTGGTTTTGTTATTTCCTCTTCATTTTGCAAGCCGCTTTCTTCAGTGATAGCTCTTTTATTGGTATTGTTTTTAATGAATATCTGAGGTGCTTGTTAAGGATGCTTTAAACTTTGGAAGTAACTGGTGATATTTTAGTTAGGACTAAATCATACTTTTAACTTTGGGAGGAAAATTTAAGGAAACTTATTTTTAAGGAGCTTTTAATGCAGGTTGAATTAAAACTGCTTCATATGTGCTGTGATGAATTACTAAAGGAGTTTGCCTGTTTAGAATCTTATCTCTATTCTAACAGATTTCTTAAACTGGTTTGTATTAGGTATATAGATGATGTGTGACAAGGGGAAATGGCAAGAAGCTGCGCCAGGGCAGGTTTAGATTGGACATTAGAAAAAAAATTTTTACTGAAAGAGTTGTCAGGGCCTGGAACAGGCTGCCCAGGGTGGTGGTCGAGTCTCCTTCCCTGGATGTGTTCAAAAAAAGGGTAGATGAGGTACTTAAGGATATGGTTTAGTTTAGGATGAGAATGGTTGGACTTGATGATCTTCAAAGGTCTTTTCCAACCTTGTGATTTTGTGTGTGCGTATAGAGTATCTAATTGTATCTGAAAATTAGAAGTTTATATATGCTCCCTGGAAGGGGAGGAGATGTCATCTGGTTTCTGTTGCTGGATTAAGGAAGGATGTGCAAAACCAAGGACCTGCTCCAGGGTGCCCTTCCAAATCAAAGCACACATGGAGGAATATGTATTATAAATTTAGTGTGTTTAGAGTGATCTCTGCTAATTATGTTGTTTTGCACATTTCCCAACAGAGGTCTGTGACAACTCTACTTTTCTGCCTTTTCTTCCCTACTTTGCGACATTTCCCCAGGTGTTCTTTCATATGAACAGGCTTTAAAACTCATATGAAACAGTACAAAACTGTGAGGTCTCTAATAAATTCAACCCAAATCATTTACAGGATCAGTTTTCCTTCGCTGCTCCCAAGGCATGTTTTGTTGGAAGAACTCATCAGTAAGGAGTAGATGGTGTAACCTTAACGCTGTAGCTGCTTTTGGTTAATAAATGTCTGTGAATCGTGTCTTCCCATAAATGCTGGCATTAAGGACTAGATTTTCACTTTAAGAACTTGCCAGTCTCTGTATTGCTGCTTGAAACTCGCTCTGCGATAATACACCCAATTTTGATGAGAAATCAGAGATAGTGGTGTAGAGATGTATCAAAGTTGGAAATGTGTTGGTAACAGATCTTTGACTATACAACAAATGTCACACTGAAGTGTGGACTGTGTGGTTCAAGTAGTTTACTGACCTTTTACAAGAACTAATTCAAGAAGACAGCATTCCAAATGAGCCATCTATGGGTGTGTCTCTTGCTGTAGTCACCTCTTGCTATAGCTCTGTCTACTGTTGCTTATGACATTTCTGAATAGGGAAGCACAGTGAGGTAGCTGGAAGATTACTCTTGATTTATTCTCCCATTAAACAGGTCAATTAGGTTTTGATTAAAAAAAATGTGTACAACATTTTTACTAACTTAATTTTTAAAGACTAGTGTCTCAAGTGTCAACAGAGTGAGTAAATAAAAAAGCATTATTATACTAAGCTACTACTAAGGTATTGACGTGCTCATCATCATTTCTAAGAGATGAGAAAGTAATTTTTGTGACGTGTGAAGAGCTACCCTGCTGTAATGAGGTATGTTTAAAAGCTGTTCCTTGTGCTTGACCTCAGACAATAAAAGCTTGGGTATGCACCGGCTTCTTTTCCCACAGTTGACTAAAATGCTCTCGACTAGACCCACAGACATCCGTTGCATTTACTGAGAATGTCTCCTCTGACATCTGATTTCCAAGAGTTTGGAAGTTGTTACTAGTGACCCAGGTGGTGTTTTAACTGTGGCTTCTTTATCTGTTCACTAGTGAAGTTATAACTTCCAGTGCCAGAATTTGCATGCTGAGTTGAAGTTAAACATAAGGCATGACATGAACTGAACCTTTCCTCTGCTTGTTTGGTTCAGTGGGGAGCATCTGGTGTGGTAGTGAGGTGGCTGGTACAGGAACCAGTTGTTCATAATGGACATCTGTAGTCAGAGAGGCAGACGTCAAAGACAATACAGCAGCTAATGTGTGGAGCTGGCAAAGTCCAACTCCAGAATGCTTAATTATTTTTTTTTTTAATAAGGCCAGTAAGTTAGTGCAGGTTAAAAGTAACAATGCTAAGTTAGTTACCTGTTAGTTGACCTTAGTGGCACTGCCTTAGGATGCTCTTGTGTTCCCACATTGTGCATTTCTGCTTGACGGAGTTACTGCATTACAGGAAGAACTTTAATTTAGCAGGGGATCTATTTTTATTGTGTTATATATCAGACAGCAATTTGACTTCTACCGTATTTTTCTGCAGTACTTTCAGGATGTTATGTCAGATATATGAAGCCAGAATGTTAAACACAGTTTGAAGCCCTACTTCTCCTCCTGTGTGGCACCCTTAAGGTAGGATATGGCTATGCAGTGCCAGGACAGGTGATGCATGATTGAATTCTGGCAAGAAATGGACAGAAGTTTTCAAGTGGGGTTGATTTCTTTGGAAGCCGTTGGGTTGCATGTGCTTTTGAAAGTGGTTGAAGTTAAGTGCTGAATTATATATGTAGACTTTGGGATCTGGGGTTAGCTCTTGAACTATGAGCTTCCCTCCTGGCAGTCTTCATCTAATGTACTCAGAGATCAGACTGAGTAGGGGTTCTGCAGACATGAATATAACTTCATGGCATCTATGGCATGTGAGTGTACCTTCATAGAGAAGTCTAAAGTGTTGTATTGTAACACAAAGTTTCAACATAGTGGTCATGTGGCAAATCTGGCCTTTCCAGTTTCAGTTTTGGGGGTGGTTTTGTGGGTTTTTTTCTTTAGTTGTAACATTGTCAAGGTTTTGATGAAAGTGTTTGATCAATTATAACTTAGCTTAAGGCAATATTTAGTTTGGAATCTGTAGAAGAATAAAGATATTTCATTTAAATCAAGAAAATAAATATTTGAGGTCAATTACTTTTCTTCTCAAACTCAGTGATAGAGACTCCAAGAAATGTCACTGAAGCTGACAGAAGCTGTTGGTCATTACTGTGAAAAAAAAAAAAAAAATTTTCCAGGGCAGCCTTAATATGTATGTGATAGAATACATTCGTTTCTCTTTGAAATTATCTTTTTCAGTGGAAACAGTATTATTCTTGTGATGTATCCTCTGCTAACCATCTTCAAAATGACCATAAGTTGAAGTGGTTTATTGAGTTATTCTTAACAGCTTCTCTTCCCAACTACTGTTTAATGGGTGTCTTCCAAGGTATGCTTCACTGCCCAGATGGTTCATTACTGTCATGTCCATTTCCTCCTTGACTAAACAGCTGTGACCTGTCTGGGCATTGAAGAGAAAGGAGGCAAGAAGCATACAGATGTTATTTATTTCAGTGTAAGATCACAAAACTTGGGGTGATTTTAATTTTCCCACAAGGGAATGAATCCATGAAGCAGAAATGCGTGTTCATGGTTTCTGGACCATTGTATATTATTGCATGACAAAAACCCCTCCTATAATTTCCACAAATTTTAGTGGTCTTTGAAATGAAGACAAGACACCATTTGAGGCCAACTGACTCCTCCTGGTTACTCAGTCTACGACCTTGCCTTCAAAATATTGGCATTTAAAAATTCACTTTGATTCTTTCTAGATGTAGATGTCTTCCATGAATTACTTATATTTTTGCTAAAATTTCTGTGCTGGATACTTGAACATGTTAATAAGAAAATGTCATGTGAAAGAGCGGTAGATGTGATGGGCAAACTGTATGTATAAGTTTTCTTGGTATTATTACAGTTAGTATAAATGGTGATCTTTGATTGTGAATGCCTATAAATTATACCTTTCTAAGGAATGGGACATGAAGGAAGGGGACACTAAGGAAAATCTAAGTAAGATTTTACTGTTACTGGCTGTAATGAGCCTAGCATATTACACTGGTTGAAATGTTATTTTAAGGAAAACTTTCCAGAAAGAGATACTGTTAAAGTAGGCAGTGGTAATTAGGGGCAAGTGCTTGATTGATTTTTGAGAAGTGTTGTTCCTTCAGTATGTTTCTGTTTACAAATCTGGATTAAAGCCTGTCAGATTGGGAAAGGTGGAGAGAAAAGGTTGCTGTTGAAAACCTCAGGGAAACTTTAACTCCCTGGGGAATCCAAAGGCAGTTGGGGCCATCTCCTGAAGTCAAAGTATAACAAGTTTGGAGCCAAAAAGTGTGGTGGTTGGGATAAACTGAATTTGAGCTGGACTCAGTAAACTGAGAAGCCAATAATATGATTATATTAAAGAAAAGAAGAGAAGGCAAGGAGAGGAGTAGAGAGCCTAAGACTTACCAGAACCTATTCTAGAAGATAGCAGTGGGACTGGATAAAGCCTTCCTGTTTAGCCCCACCTGATAGCTAAGCACTTGCTCGCCCCCTACCTCCCCCAAAGGGAATGGGGAGGAGAAAAGGAAAACCTAGTGGCTTGAGAACATCCACAAGGAAACCTTGTGGATTGAGATAGACAGGAAGAAAATAATAATAATGACAACTCAACCACAATAATAGTAACACATGAGTCTATTGAAGTACAAAAACATCACCATAACGCAAAGAGAAAGTAACCATGCAGCTAGTTTGTGTAACTCTGAAAAGCCATATTTGAGCTATTTATGATTAATTAGGAGATATCCTGTATGATAATGGTGGGTAGAGAGATAGAGAGTAAGTCTACTGTTAGTAGAACTTGGGACAGCAAGCCTCACAGGGGTAGAGGTCTCAAGTAATAATATGTGCTTGGCTTTTAGGATTGACTTTTTTCCCCACTTGGCAGGAATAACCGAGCAAGACATCTTCATTTAAGTGAGCACGGAATTTACTCATTTATTACAGGGAATAAAAGCATTATGTACCATGAAAACACATATGGAGATTCTCATATGGTAATGAGGTTTTTATATAAGGTGTATGAATGTTTCTAGCAGCAGAATATGTTAAGGCAATTTTCAAAAGATTTAAAAATAATCTTGCAGATTTTCAAAGGTATTTTGTGGTTTCAGAGCTTTTGGCATGATTTACTGTAATATAACTGATGTAATAAAAGAAAAGAGAATGAGATGCTTTTAAAAATACATAGAATATTTGGAATATTTTTCATTATTTAAACTGGTTTATAGTTGTAAAAACCCAGGCTTCTGGGCACAATTCAGATTTTACTGTCTGGTACAATCTTTCAGTTTTATAGCATTACTGGAAATAATTTTTCCTTATAATACTTTTCTTGCTGATGGATACATTCCTTTTTCCTTCCCAAATAGCCTGACACTACTTGTTTTATTTTTTCAAGTTAGTTCATTCTTTCAACTTCATTTATTTTTTTAAAATTCAGAATAAGAGATTATGAAACCTTGGTCTTATTCAGCTTGCTAAAAGGGATTTTGAAACTGTACTGGTCCAATACTATTTGCATACAATTCTGTGTCCCATGGATACTATCTTATCTAACTACAAAACCCTTTAAAAATTTGATACTCTCAACAAATTTTAGGTAGGCCTATTATCTTTGATTAATATTCATTGTAGAATCTAGATTTAGGGCTAACCGGATTGTGTTTTAAGACTAAAATGATGTGGTAACAACTGTTTCATTATTAAATTGCAGGCTTGCTGGGTATGCAAAAAAGCAGTAGTAACACATATGTATCTTTCTTCAGTTGTCATTCTCCTTTCACAAACTGCAGGCTGTGATTCAGCTAAACCTTGCGCACGTGTAACTTTACATGTCATGGTTTGTGCCATCAACTTCCATCAGCTGTTGGAGTAGGAAAAGACCTAGGAATGCATAGTTGGTGCTTCCTCCAAAGCTCTCCTCTTACTGAAAAATTTTGTTGGAGGCTTTCAGAAACAAATATTGGGCTGACCCTAATTATCATGTCCTATGTTATGCACGATCTAGCTGTGATATTTCACCACTTACCATTTCTAATACTGGGAAAAAATAGACATTTTTTGCCTTGACTAGTGAAGTGAATGAGGACAGACGCAACATTCACCAGGTAATGAATGACAGCAATTTGGCTTTAATCCTTGTGGGGTACAAGGCTAAATTTTTGTTTGAGAAGGATCAAGATAATAAAGAGTCTTAATTTATGTATAAATAAATAAATAAAATAATAATGTAAGATTGGATAAAAGGGTTTCTCAAACTTAAAGCAAACTTTGTAGTTCCAATATTAGTGGACAATGGGCATTGTATTTGAGAAAACTTTGTTTCCTTGTGAGTTGAATGAAGATTGCTTGGAGTAAAAAAAATGAGCTCCTTGTATTTTCCAGCAGATGAGATCTAACACGGTATTTTATTCTGGAAGAGGTTATACTGACATTTTGTTAAGAAAATTGGATTATTTTCTTGAATGTTTGGCTAACACTGCTGTTCCTCCCTTGCCCCCCTCCAATACTTATTCTTTCAGTGCTATAAGACTTTTGCAGCATGTGGTGCTCTCATTTTTTTTTTATCTTACTGCCCTTGTATCATCTGATGTCAGTGATGCATGTTTTGTGGGCTTCATCACCTGCATTGTAACTCCTCTCCATGTGCAGTGCCAAAAAACCTGTATTGTTAAAAAACAAGCCTTTGCTCACAGAAGTATCTGTGGTATCATAGAATGGTCTGGTTTGGAAGCAACCCCAAAGACCATAGAGTTATAGAGTTCTAGCCCCCTGCCACAGGCAGGGCCACCAACTTCCAGGCCTGGATCTAGACAAGGTTGTCCATGGCCTCGTCCAACCTGGCCTTGAACACCTCCAGGGATGGGTCATCCACCACCTCTCTGGGCAGCCCGTTCCAGCACCTTATCACTCTGTAAAGAACTTCCCCCTAATATCTAGTCTAAACCTTTTTTATCCTTCTCTTGCTGTTCTTCAGATGCCTGCGTTTGCTTTTGTTTGGAACGGTAGTGATGTGGTATGGCAAAGTGATGAGAAATACTTTATTCCAGACATAGAGGGACATGTATGTTTTGTTAAAATTAGAAGCTTCACCTGAACAATTTCTAAAGATCTAAGATAATTCTCTAATTTACAGATGTAGATGTCCAAGAATATATTTTGACTTTATACTACACACAAACCTATGATAAATTCTGAACTGCTTGCTCATTTTCATGAAACTACTCTGGTTTAAGTTTTTTGGGGGGGGATTTACTTGTGACAACTTAAAGGTTTGATGGAATATTATGACACTCTCATGTACATCATTGAGGATGAGAGCGATATGCAGGGGTTTTATGACTGAGAAACTTGTAATGAGCAAATTAGTTGGAAGACTTTGCATCTGGCAGCTCACCCCAAGGCTTAGCAATTACCCATGTCATCAAAATGTGTATTTGTTTAAAGGCAAAAAGTTTTTGCAGTGTCAATGAAGAGCTTCTAATCCAAGGTTTTATAAACAGTGTCCGTTTAAACAAAGTCCACTTCAGTACTGGTGTTTTGCTAATGACACTCATAGTTTTTCAAGCTGCACGGTGAAAATAAATCACAGGAAAAGAGTGCCTTAACTCCGTGAACTAGGAGCACTTCCAAAAGCTGTTACTGATGTAAGCGGTGAAAGTAAAGAGTAAGAGTTAACATAACCTTCAATAGATGCAGGAGATGAAATTCCTGTTCTGTTCCAAACTTCCTATTAAAGCTTCTCCACTTTACTGAACTCCAAACGGGTAGGTAAGCATTGCCCATGAGCATCAAAGGTGTGCAGGGATGGTAGCCATTGGATTATGCCAGGCTGTGCCAGTGGCTGCAGAAATTGTGCGGTCTTAATCACACAGACTTGATGATCCTGTAAGCCTTGGAACATACTTAAATTAAGTATAGGTAGTGTCCTGGGGAAGGTGTGGAGGACAAGGAAACTTTCGTGGCCATAAACTACCTGAAAAGACTCCAATTTTGAGATTAAAAAACCAAATTCCTGTAGCTCTTAGTGATTAATGCAGTTATGATGTATTTTATGTTTTACTTGGGCAAAAGCTACCAGTTATGCCATGTAAGGTTTTGATTAAAGGCAGAACGTTTACCTGCATTTGTGGTGCCTGTCCCACCATGTACATGCGTCAAATACAGAATTGTTTGTGCTGGTCTTGCCATCTTTTCATTTCCCTCAGTTTTCTACTTCAAGACACCTGTGTCTTAACAACCTGGTTTCTCAGTGGGTTCATGGAGATGGTGATTCTGGCTATTTTGGAAGGATCTTTAAACGTGGAAGCTAATAATTATTGTGGATTCTTGCCCCCAGTGATGTCTCACGCTTACTGCTGTCCTGTGTGTATTTATGAAATGCTAATTTGGGCACCAAATGTCTGTCAACTGACAGAAATGTTGAGAGGTGACGTTAATACATACTTTTCATCATTCTGTGAATAGCCATGTAGTCTTAATGCCCCTGTGTGAATTCTGACAAACACGCACCTTCTTCAATTTGGAGAGCTTGTTTTAGAGAAAACAATTTTGCGGAATGTTTTGACATTCCCATTATCCAGGAGTTAAACTTTATAATCATAGCTAGATGGTATGTAGACGTGCATTGTAATGGGGCTGAAACAAGAGTACTTCTTCCTTCTCTATCCTCTGTTTTTCTACCAGCTTGCAAAAAAAATTCCGGGTCTTCTGTGGTTGTGTTTTTTTTTCTTCTTTTCAGAAGAGCCCCATAATTAGCCTTCTGTGCCTGATCTGGGTCTGCAGGAAAGGCCTGCAGCATCTGTAAAGCTGGCAGCAGCGTGGTATTTCCAGGCAGGCGGGGTGGGGAGGGAGCCCGTGGCTTTGTCTGAGCAGCTGAGAACTTCATCTGAGCCATGCCGCGGTGTACAGTAACACCGACCTGTGCCATCAGCAAGGAAAGCACTGAGCAAGTGTTGGAATCAGTATTTATAGACCACTACGTAGCTGTCCTGGAAAGAGAGGTGGAGAAGGGAGTGTGAGAGAAATCTTGGCTGAGCTGAGGGCAATTTTATTTCACGTTTCTGTTATTTAAGCAACATTAAATAAATCCCCCTTGTCAAGTTTAATCTTCTCTTGGTGAATCATAGCAGTCCTGCTTCCCCTTATGTCCAGGTGGAAGCAGCAGATTTAAAACAAGATGTTTGAGGGTAATTGATTCTGTGTCACTTTTACCCCCAGTGTCCCAGCCAGCTTGCGGCACTGCATCAATTGCTTGGTGTGTGTTGTGACTGAGGCGTAGTGCTGCCTGCTGTGTAAGGATGTTCTGCGCGCAGGGATTTTGTATACAGTTACAGAGGAATATCAGGTTGTTTCTTCATTTAGCAGCATGCTTGGAAAGGTCAGTTAGCATCAGAGAAGAAAGGAGTACACACAGTCTACTTCCACTGCTGAAATAGATGGTTGTATGTGTATGGCAAGCCTGCTGTCCTACAGACAGGGCTTTCAGTAGCAGAAAACAAGGAGTTCTGCTCAAATTCCTGTCAGCTGTTTTATTAGCAGTTGGGATCAATGCTGCAACAATTGTGGTTTTCAAAGAGAAGCGGGACAGTAGTTAATGGATGTTCTTGCATACCTTGGATTAAAAGATTTAAAAAAAAAAAAAAAGTGGGGAGATGCATAGGTTATTAGAAAAGAAAAATTCCCCCGCTGTTGTGAATCGTTCAGGGTGACATAGAACACACACCCCTGCAGGATATTCCCTGATAACAGGAGGGAAATGAGTGTTTACAGCAGACTGTTGTAATCAAGGTGAAAGAGATTCTCCCTCACCTACCTTCGCACAGGCAGCTCCCTACAGCATTTGAAAAATGAACCTTTTTCCATTACTCACAGTATCTTTTTCAACAGCCTCCTCAATGCATACAGGCTGCTGAGTTCATTAGTCTTCTTTATTCTATGTTGTAATTTTAAAAGCCAGGTTACCTAAAAAGGGGATAATTCTTCTAAAACTCTCTCCTGCCAGCAACATGTGAAATCTGTACAATTCAACGTTGATGTTTACTATGGTTGGCTCAGGGAAGATTAATGTGTTGCTTAAAGAACACAGCATTTCCCTGAATAAAATTTATCAGTTGACAGCCCTGAAATTACTTCTTTAAGTTAAGAAAATATAGACTTTGGCACTGGATAAAGATTTTTTGGGAGTGAGTGGGAGAGGGTGGCTTGCAACTCCAGAGGGTGTTAGACACATACTGGCTATGTGTTGAAAACAAAAGTGTGTTAAGATATCTTTAAGCTTGAGACTCAAACTAACAATACAAGGAAATGTAAGACAGGGCTCATGTTAGGTCCTTTACTTTTTACCACCAATGTTCTGCATGGATGGGGTGTGTAATGTAAGCCACTATCTACAGATTTAAGGCTAACCAGGTAAAGGTTAAGAATGGTGGTGTTTTCCAGATAAAGAAAGCTGCCTATATGAGAACATGTAGAAAATATAATTAGATATTTAATGATTGTGATGAACGTTATTTCCTTTGCCTACCACATACTCCACTCTTCAGTTAAAACCCTTGTTGTCAGAAACACTCAAAACATTAAGAAACTACTTTGGGAAGTGCAACAGGCGAGACAGAAATGTGTGTTATATGGGCAATTAACACTAATAAAACTAATCGTCTGGGAAATTCTCTCATTATGGAGCTATTCCAGTACATGGACATTAAAAAAAAAAAAAAAAAATCAGGTGCAGTGGATTTTATAGAGGGCAGCACTGTCAAGTCTCTTTGAGGTTTATAAATAAATTATAAATGCAAGATGAAACCTCCTGTTTTATCCTTATTCCTCACCCAAATGTATCTATGCTTCTGTTTGAAGGTGATATAGATGTTCTTTTGTCTAGCATTGTGGCAAACAGGCAACTAAAGAAGGGAAAGTACAGTTGTTAGAAAAGGGACTTAGCATGGTGTATGTTACTAGGCATTTGTCACCTTTCTCACAGTTTCGTTATGACTGCACATCCATCCCAAGGTGATCACAGCTTTGACTGTATTTTACTGTTACCATCCCTTTTACTGTTGTAGGCATGCAAGTGATTTACAGGTGGTGAACTTGTGTGGTCCTTACAGAACATAAAGTGTGCTTTCTTAGGTGATGGCCTGTGTTTTGTGTATATCAGTACCCCGTGTTAATGTGGTTTACCTGCTGGCAATTGGTATAAAAAAAAAAGGTGTCTTATTTATTACCAGGGAGTGTAAACTGCAAGTGTGTATAGTTGTTTCTTTCCCATATAATTTAGTAAAGCATTTTCTAATTTGCATATTCAAGTGACATTTGCAGGAAGTTGTGGAGAATGTCAGGATTGTGGATATTGCTGGTCTCACCCCAGGGAAAAGAATAGCCTCTGAGCTGAATTTGACCTGCTCATGAAAATCTTAGTATAACCAAGTATGAACTCTAGGTATTTTTGTTCTTTGTGATGGGGTTTTCTTGACCCTTCCTAAGCCCCACAGAGATGCTTTAATGGCATGTTAACCTACTGATCAGTGAACTCTGTACTAATGGGTCACTTTAGAGGCAGAGATTTTCTCTCTGATAGCTGGGATTATCCATGGAAACTCCAATTACCTGCTGGGGCTGGGTGAGAAAAGTCACACGCTGCCTCTTCAGCCCTTGTGTCTGGAGAAATTGTAACAGCATTGGGTGTTGCAAGGGTTAATGTTGGGGCTTTTTGACTATTGTGCCTGGGAGGGCTGTCATGTGGTTACCTGCTAGGATGGGATGAACTCCCAGGCTGAGGGAGGCAGAAGCTGTTTTCTAGAGGTTTTAGAAAACTGATGGCTAGAAAGGCTTCACAGGAAAGGACAGTAGGGATATGTTTTTTAATGATGCTCCCCTACCTCTCATAATAATCGGATCAGCAGAAAGACATAGAAGTACTTAAGTGGGCATGGCTCTGTCTCTTCATGGCCATGTTGTGTTCGGTGGTGGATATGGGTTGTCTTTGGTTTTTTTGAATGTCAAAAGCCAGCCTGCCCCTTTCTTAGTCATTCTGGAGTTTGAAATTCATTGGAACTTCAGCTTTAGTAGCTGCATTTCTGGGGATGGTGGAAACTGGGATACATGCTTTTATGTCATGTTTGCTTGCTATTTAGGTTGCTCTCATGTTCCATCTGCGGCATCCCCATCATAACTAGTTAATCAGGTTGACACAACAGCATCATCTGTACTCTGCATTCATAGGGGAAAAGCTCCTGTTTGGCTGCCATCTCTCACAGAGATCATTTTGCCTTTTCTATTCCTTCTGCCTTTGAATTTATAGTTGGGCATATTCTTTTCCTAACCTGAAAACTCTCCTAATCAGAACTTTTGAACCCTGCCTGCAGGTGTCCCGTACAGTGGTGTTATTGGCATGATGCCATGGATATTTAAAATTTTGAATTGCACTAGAATTTACTCTTTGGGTAGCAAGTATTGGATTTTGCAGTTTGATCTGTGTTTGCAAATCACTACCAAATACTTCTTACTATTGCATGTCCCCTATGGGTGAGAAAATTTAAAGTGGTTACATCAATGTTATGTATAGATACCATGGGCGTATTTAATGTCCAAGGGAAATGCTGCTTATTCTGAGAGCAGGTGCACATTCAATGACACGTGTGTTTACAGAAGACTCTATTTGTGGGCACAGAGTCCCTTGATCACTGACCTTTATCTGCACACAGGAAGTCCAGTCTTATTTGAGCAAGACTTATTCGCTTAACCAATGATCATTTAGGCAGACCAAGAATGCAGAGAATTACATATGGTTGCTCGTTAATGTTGGTTTAGAAATAGCACTTGCAGCGTGAACAGTCCTTTCAAGTTTGTCTTGGTGTATGACATGAGTGAGTACTTACAGCATGAAGAAGGCTCAAGTTTTTGTGCTGTTTAAAAAAAAGTGTTTTGTTGTGTTTTTTATCTACTGCTAGTTCTAATTTCTCTTTTAGGTTTAATATTTATGTAAAAAAATATATTATTGCTAACACTTCTCTGTGGTTTGGGGTTAAACTACTGAGTACTGAAAGCCCCAGACACATCTTGAAATCTGACCTGGATTGACATTTTCATACTTGGAGTTAGAAATGCACTAAACCTCCTTGACTATATAGTAAGAATGGTTTGGGAAAAGAGCTGGAGCTTTTAATGTGCTTTTTAGCTTAGATGCTATCTTGCGTATTGGCTAATATGGGCAGACTTTTATATGGATGACCTCGACAACATAACACTGCTTCAAATAGTGACCACACAGAGGAAGAACCAGGCAACTACTCTCTGTTCTAACATGCAGATTGAAACTCTTCAGCCTGTGGCTTCCTATGTCAAATTGACACTTAAAAATGCATTACTCACAGCAGAGGACAAAAATATTCTGATTTTTCTTAATCCTTTGTGTCCCAGATTATTACTTGGCCTGCAGGCTGTATGTTTGAAATCTCTCTATTAAGGTCAGCATACCCTTTACTTAAACTTTTCACTATGTGCCAGGGCACTGAACTGGGACCGCGGTTTCTGTAAAAATTAAAATAAACCAGTGAATCGTAGTTATTTGCTGTATTTCATCCCACCTCAGAAAGCATAAGTGTAAAGCGTGATTTTTAATTAACAAGTGCATTGTCCCGGTGCTTTGACTTGGAAAATTACATATCAG
This sequence comes from Zapornia atra, assembly GCA_013400835.1. NCBI lineage: Eukaryota > Metazoa > Chordata > Aves > Gruiformes > Rallidae > Zapornia > Zapornia atra. Next base: position 2,838 of record VZTU01021984.1, on the reverse strand, counting down.
TATCTAGACAGTTTAGCAGACCATTCATTCCTCCCTCTAAGCCATAAATAATATCATTCAACTCCCCAGGAATGTTTTTCTGCTTACTTTTAGCAGTCATTTGTATATATGAAGTATTAACGACCAAAGCAAAAATAAATGAAGGGTGGTAATTGAATAAAGCTTTACCATGTACTAAAGAAAACAAAGAAACACCCCTTTCCATCCCTGCATCTCCTTTACTTCATCACTACAATGGCTCGTCATGACATCCAGCAAGAGTTTTGCCTACTAACCTTGAAACCTATCTTTGTGTTTATTGTCAGGACCTTGTTGGCAAATTGAGCTTGACAATGAGATGGTGAAGGCAGGGGGAAGCAGGGTGACCTGGGACACACAGTTCTGGTAGAACCTTTCAAGGTCCATAGAATGCCTTTTCCTTTCCAACGAATCAAATTACCAACTGGGCAGCTAGCTTGCTTAGCTAATCATTAATGTGGGATCTGTGAATTATGGAGCTTGTAACCCTTTCTGTTGCTAATTAATTTTGTGTGCACTAAAATACTCTTCCTCCTGATTGCATGAAAGCCTTTAACAGAGGGAAGTGTGCTGAAACCTGCCCTGGGTTGTCCCAGAGTTAGATTGCCCAGAGCCCTGCTGTCATCCTGGCTTGGAGGAAACCAGTTCTGCAGGCACCCTTTTGTGGCCAGCAAATTTGAGGACTGACCTGTGGTAGATGCAGTTGGTGGGCAGCCCTTTGCAGCCCTGAGGATCAGGCACCAGCTGCCCTGGGGCTCCTGGTGCCTGTGGAGGTGAGTGTGCAAGGTGAGATGCTAAGACTCACTTTACCTGGGATGTGTTTCATTTGGGATAACTCTCTGGTTGCTTTAGTGAACATGTAGGTTTTAGTTGTCTTGTGTAAGAGTGGGGCCAGGTAGGCACCTGCTGATGTTTGTGTCCATTCCTTCTTCACAGTGCTTGCCTCCCCACATGTAGCGTACAGGGTCACTGAGGGTTTGAGAGTAGCTTTAAGCGAGGTTTTCTCTTCATAATGGAATGAATTTGAAAAGATTACTTTTGTGTTTGTTGAGGGCTGCCTTGTCTCAGCTAGACTCTAAGTCAGTTTCAAACCTGGTGTCACCAAATCACAGAATCATAGGGGTTGGAAGGGACCTCGAGAGATCATTGGGTCCAACCACCCTGCCAAAGCAGATTCCTTAGGACATATCACACAGATAGGTGTCCAGACGGGTACTGAATATCTCCAGAGAAGGAGACTCCACAACCTCCCTGAGCAGCCTGTGCCAGTGCTTTGTCACCCTCACTGTGTAAAAGTTCTGCATGTTGGTGTGGAACTTCCTGTGCTCCAACTTGAAGCCATTGCCCCTTGTCCTGTCCCCACAGACCACTGAAAAGGGGCTGGCCATTTCCCCGTGTCCCACACTTGAGATTTATAAACATTAATAAGATCCCCTCTCAGTCTTTTTCCTCGAGGCTGAACAGTCCCAGCTCACTCAGCCTTTCCTTGTAGGGGAGATGCTCCATGCCTTTAATCATCTTTGTAGCCCTTCTCTGGACTCTCTTCAGGAGATTCCTGTCTTTTTTATGCCAGGGAGCCCAGAACTAGATACAATACTCCAGGTAGGTCCCTCTCCTCTGTGTTCAGAGGTGCTGTCAGAGACGTTTTCCTACTTCATGGCCTGTCCATCCAAAAGCAGTATCAGCTAAGCAGCAGCAGTGCAGGCTAAGCTTTCTAAGATGAAGAAACATATGTATGGTACAAGATTTTTGCTTTATTTTATATGTTAGAACAAAGATGTTTCTTATTTCACAATAATAGTGCAGGGGTAGCACTGCAGATACTATCTCAGTTTCCTAAGCCACTGATCAGGACTATGCATCTCTCACTAGGCATGGAGTTTTCCTGTAGGCCATTTCAACAGTTTGAGGAAAGGAAATCATGTACTCGCTGTATGTGGCTGAAAAGAGAGGCTTTCCCAGTTTTAACTAGTCCAGCTAAGATGCTGTGGGGATAGGGGAATTGTTTGCAAAGTGCATATATGGTCAGAAAAGGACTGTGTACAAATGCTGTCGTCCTTCTCCAGAGATCCAAAATCTGTCTCTCTTCCAAGGTTTATCTGCTTTCTTTGGTTCAAAAATAACAGCTGATGATATTTTACTTTTGTTTGCTCTATAGTGGTATGAGAAAATGAGCTGGATTCTTTTGTTGATGGTCAACAAAATTGTTAATAGCTTTCTAACATGAGCTAGAGAGCATGCAGTGTGACTTCAGGTCAGACTTCAGGTGTGGTTTATGGAGCGGGCTGTTAGAAAAACAACTTGCTTTCTGATATTTTTTTTTTAAACTTGTAGATTAGTAAAATGCACTATGGAGTCATTGTAAGAGAAATATTGAATTTCATGGTGTCATTTCTGCCGAACTACTTTTAATCCTATACTTGCACTACCAGGTCTTATTCCTCTCATGGAGGTTTTTGAATATTTCTGCCAGTTAGCAGCATCTCAAATTTTCCACCCTCAGAGCTCTTTAGAATAAAGTAAAATCTACCACTTAAATAGCAATTTGCATTCTGAGAAGATTTTGGAAGTCTCCGTTAATGGTCCTTTCCTGAAAGGAAACGGCAATGCACACGTTTTTAAGATGAAAGCTGAGTGTGTGTTAAGGAACTTGTTCTGGACACACAAGGAATTGGTGCCATTTAATCTCAGAGTGAGTGACTTGAGCATGTAATTAACTTTCAGGTCTAAGCATCTGAATGACTGAAAATTAATTATAAAGAAGAAAAATAAACTGCAGTGTGGTTACCCTACCTGTACTGAGTCATAGAATCATAGAAT